>CM067072.1:14584370-14681870 GCA_033980235.1 Diadema setosum
GTTGCTGCCGTTTTACTTTGACGCCATGATTGTAAGAATAATAATAATAATAATAATAATACAGGGTATTTATAATGCGCCAGTTCCACATAGTTAACGTGCTCAAGGCGCAGTAGAAGAAGTAAGTTATGAAATACAAAAATCCTTACACAAACATGCACATGAAAATGAATGACACAATAATGATAATGAAAAAATATACATCATAATATACAATTCTACTGGAAAATGGTCATGAACAAATGAGTTTTGAGGGCAACTTTAAAGGAGTCAACATTCGAAATGTGACGGATAGCTTGAGGCAACTGATTCCACAGGTAAGGTCCAGCATGTGCAAACGACCTTGTTAGATAAGTACAGAATTCATTAAATAAATTTCCCCCATCTCTCTCATATACCTCTCTCTCTCTCTGACACATGTATATGTATATATATATATATATATATATATATATATATATATATATATATACATATATATCATATATCATATACACTTGATATAGCATGTGTGTATTTTTACATGACTGAATCCTAATATCTATGTTAAAGAATGTATAGATATGAAGAGTTTAATCGCGAAACGAGTTAACTCTATTCATGTCAAATCAATATAATATTTGCAATATTATGCCTGCTGAAAAAAGCAAGAAAATATTGAGAAAATATGGAATACATTGAATAGTAATTATCTTCAAGAACATTCCTCGTTCGGTGTATGTATATTTGCATATACCAAATAGATTCAGTCCGTCGGTTGGAGAAGCCTTGGAACGACAGCAATATCTGTGTTTGCTTTCCTCGATACGCCGCAGTGGACCCGATGGTTGAGTGAGATTTAATTTCAGTCCGATTGTGACGTCATCGAATGTGTTACCAGGTCACTGGGAGGGGATGAACGACCAGACGATAGACGCCACACATAATCAGCAGACGTATGATTACAGTATCGATCGCAGCGATACCTTACTTTAGCTTCCGTACAAGAGCATGTAGGACACTCTTGTAGAACATTTACAATGTTACTTTCTTTTTCATTTTCGTACATTAACTTTTTATTTATTCATTTATTCATGTTTTCTTTAAAAGCAGGGTTGTCCCGTTCAGAGCCACAGAGGCCTGCTTTTTACACAAGGGAGCCCTGTGTCAATTATAAAAGTTACAAAATATAAAACACACTAACAAATACTATCGAGTAACATATACGGTGGTCACACGAAACAATAGCGAAATCAAAAGATACACTTTGTAAAGAGAATATGACGTTTGACCCTATAATACAGAAGTGGAGAAATGGATTTTATTGTAAACACATTTTGATACACTGCTTATTTGTATACCTAACCGCCACGGAAAAAAAAAACCAAGGAAAAGAAACGATCTATAGGTGTAACCGGATATTTTTTATTTTAGCCGCCTAATTCCTCTGACTTTATGAAATTATACTATCTATCTATCTATGCTTGGTCAGATGAGCTGAAATATTCAACAGAGCTAATCGTTAATTATCAGATATCGTTATCATTAAAGCTCACTATGATTCAATTATTCCATTTATTCCATAGCAAAAGGAACTTAAAGTGGTAAAAGGCGAGATAAAAAGGTATACTTGTAGTTATCATCATCGTAGGACCGGATTTGATTGGCGCTTTACAAACAAAGAAGATCAATGTTTACTTGAGTCTCTGTGTCTGTAAGGTCACATCACTTATTACGTAACACTTGCTTTGACATTTCTAAAGTGCTTGAACAAGACGTCTGTCCTTTTCAATAAACCATCGTCAATTAATGTTCCGTTGTAACATGTCTTCTAGCTGCCATAGGTAAAAGGCAATCACAGTCTGTAATACATGTGTGTGTGTCTGTTTGTCTGTGTCTTTCTGTCCGTGCGTGCGTGTGTGTGTGTGTGTGTTTGTGTGTATGTGTGTGATTTGGCTTGCATGTCGTTTCTCATCAGGGGCAGTGTATGCATAGAGTGTGGGAGGAGGGGGCAGTAACGAGGAACCTCAGGGATAACTGAGCTTAAGTGGGTGCGTGATCTGTTTTTAGATTTCAAATGAACAAATGATTCACCGTATACTCGATTTGAGAATGTCTAACTTCATTGTTCCTTGCGGCACACTGTAAAATGCTAGCAATACTGGCGATATCTATTAAACGTTCCCACGCTAGAATCAGTCTAAATTGTTTCGATAGAACTGTAGCTCGTGATGCGCTTTCTTTGATTTGAACATTTTTCTGTCCTACTGTAAAACCTTGACGACAGTTTCTTATGTAGTCAATCCCCTAGATGTCACAAGTGTTTTACCCTCTACAAATGGCGCTTTTTGCGATTAAACATTAATTCTAAGCACAATGCTTCCATGCCGTATTCCCAGAAGACGACACCATGTCCTCCCCCCATTCCATTCTGTATAGCAGGCATCGTCAGTCGCTCAGTATAACAAGACAGACAGTCTTATCGATCACCTCTCGTGACCTTGAACGATAGTATCGCACGAAGAGTAATGTTGGTCTAATGCACAATGTCATTTCCTTACCTAAAGTATTTCTGTCATCCCCCCCCCCTACCCTTTCCCCCATCTTCATTCCGGACGATTGCACACTTAATCGTTATAAATCGGGAAAGAGAGTGGCGGGTAAGGGTACGTAAATCATCCCCAGGCAGCTGATTCTACATCGCCTTGCTTGGCTAAGATCAATCAAGACTGTGTGGTTTGGGTTTTTTATTTAAAGGCCGAATAAAATACATACTAAAATTGCTGTACATTCTTTAAAGAGTTAGAAAATGAGTATCAAGTAAGTAGATATTACTTATCAATGTGTATATGTCACAGGGAAAAGCAAATTGCTTTACCCGAGAGACCACTGCCCATAATAAGAACTTCCTTACTAATGATAGTATTATTTTGTGTCTGCCGACCACTAGGGCAAATATTCATTTCACAACTCCTTTGGGGCTTGTGCCGAAAGGGTGGGTTGGGTGGTGGCGCGTCGCGTTAATGGGAACACCACCCTTCGTCCAAAGCCCCCCCCCCCCCCCCCCCCCGGTTTTGCCGAAAGGGTGCGTTGGGCGCGTTGGGTCGCGTCGCGCTGACTGGAACCCCACCCTTCGTCCAAAGCCCCCCCCCCCCCCCCCGGTTTTGCCGAAAGGGTGCGTGGTACTTTTTCTCATGTAATATTAAATGACGGGTTTTGAATTTGTATTTAACCTTCAAACAACCATTTCAAATAGGCTATCGTCCAGATCGGTTTACACTCTATTACCACTTGGTCTACAGCCAGTTGGTCTAATAGACTGTTTAATATCAGTTGGTCTAATAACCAGTTGGTCTGGTCATCATTTCGTCCAATTACTGTTTGGTCTAATTGTTATTTGGTTTAATTACTATTTGGTCTACAGTCAATTCGTCTAATAATAGCCATTATATGGTCTATTTTTGGTCTAACACCAATTTATATCATCAAATACCGATTTGGTCTATTATGAGTTGGTTTAATTCCATTTTGTCTAATCATCAAATGGTCTAAAATAAAACCAAATTTGTCCAATATAAATTTTGGTCCATTGCCCAGTTGGTCTAGCCTTAGTCTGTCTATCATCATTTAGTCTACACCCATTTAGTCTAATAACCATTGATCTTATTGTCATTTGGTCTAATAGCCAGCCTCCTGGTCTAATCGGGTACCATTTGGTCCAATCATCGTTTCGTCTATATGACCAACTGGGTTATTATTATTATCTTTTTTTTTTTTGGGGGGGGCCTTTTTCTACGACTACGGACTACCCTCTGACCCTTCATTGAGGGAGAAAAAAAATATGTTCATACACGTGAAATAAGATTAGGGTAAAGTTTAGGGTCCCTCGCCCCTCCCCCATGGTGCCAGGCCAGCACCCCCAGCAGCTGGACTATAGATAAGCCAATGATTATCCACATGATCCATGCCCCGTAATGTAAAACAGAAACGGATATTAGACCAAATGGATATTGGACCAAATGAACATTGGACGAACTAAATATCAGATCCGGACGATAGTCTCTTTGAAATGGTTGTTTGAAGGTTGAATATAAATTCAAAACTCGTCTTTTAATATTACATGAGAAAAAGTACCAACGCTCCCTTTCGGCAAAACCGGGGGGGGGGGGGGGGGGCTTTGGACGAAGGGTGGGGTTCCAGTCAACGCGACGCGACCCAACGCTCCCAACGCACCCTTTCGGCAAAACCGGGGGGGGGGGGGGCGGGGGCTTTGGACGAAGGGTGGTGTTCCCATTAACGCGACGCGCCACCACCCAACCCACCCTTTCGGCACAAGCCCTCCTTTGGTTGCCTTCGGGGGTGCTTTTGTTGAACCAGAATCGGGCTTTCCAATTTCTTCCGACCTGTGAGTGTGTTGTTTGAGGCAAAATACCACTCCGTTTCAAACTGACATCAATGAATAAAGCACAAATTAAACCAATTGCCTCGAAGTTTCAACATGGGTTCACTGGGGGAAAAAAGGATTCATAAAGTTTGTTGTTGTTTGTTTTTGTCAATTATTTATCAAATTTGATTTCCCCCTCATCCCTTAAGTCATGATACCTAGCTATTTCACAACCTGAAGATTTTTCGATGCTAAAGAAGACAACATTTTAAACTTTAAAGCCCATTCTGGAAAGAAAAGTTAGTAAATGAATACGCTCTGTTATTTGCACGAGTGATTGTGTCTAAAAAATGCTATTATTGGAAATACGAGAAATTGCCGAAGTCCGACCACCCTCCCCCCCCCCCTTCTGTCGCATTTTTGCGGAAACTTTGCTATGCCGTTTGCTTATATTTAATAGATACGTAAACACAGATTGGGGTGTATGGAAAACCGTGCGATGAGTGAGTATACGCCATATAAGAGCATAATACAAAGGAGCTATTACACACAATAGCTCTTTGATAATACAAATACATGTAGTACTAATTAACATACTCTAGGGCCAACCACATCGCCAAATAGGCTGCCTCAGCTGGGCGTGAAGTAGGAATGTGGCGCAGCAGGGGGCTGGGTCTTACACCACGTGAACTCGGCCGCTGGCAGATCAGTCACATTGTACCCTTAAATATATACACAGCATACTATATCTGCCGACGCAGTGCTGCAGTTTCACCATCTTTCCAGTATCTATCTCGCTTTTCAGCTACATGCAGAACGTGCAGAATGGAATGACTCTTTATTCTCCTGCATGCATACCCCCCAATTTTTTTTTTTTTTCATTTTTGATATCTTCCAATCAACTCTGAAACGCTTGAGTCAGGCAATGAAAGCAAATTGGTATAAACGCAGTAGTGTATGGAGACATGGGTCTTCCGATCGAATCGATCATAATTCGCTGCCCGCCGAGATACATTCGAAAACTACAAATGACACCGGTCAACCACGTGTCAGCGAATGAAATAATGTGCGTCGAAAGTACACACTTATCGAAAACGGTCGACTCGAGTCGAGATTCTTCGACTGTGAGAGTACACTCATCGGAAAGAGTCCACTGCAGTTGAGATTCTTCGGCTGTGAGAGTACACTCATCGGAAAATGTCGACTCCAGTCGAGATTCTTCGGCTGAGAGAGTACACTCATCGGAAAGGGTCGACTTCAGTCGAGATTCTTCGACTATGAGAGTACACTCATCGGAAAGAGTCGACTCCAGTCGAGATTCTTCGGCTGTGAGAGTACACTCATCGGAAAAAGTCGACTCCAGTCGAGATTCTTCGGCTGTGAGAGTACACTCATCGGAAAGAGTCGACTCCAGTCGAGATTCTTCGGCTGTGAGAGTACACTCATCGGAAAGAGTCGACTCCAGTCGAGATTCTTCGGCTGTGAGAGTACACTCATCGGAAAGGGTCGACTGCAGTCGAGATTCTTCGACTATGAGAGTACACCCATCGGAAAGAGTCGACTCCAGTCGAGATTCTTCGGCTGTGAGAGTACACTCATCGGAAAGGGTCGACTGCAGTCGAGATTCTTCGACTATGAGAGTACACTCATCGGAAAGAGTCGACTCCAGTCGAGATTCTTCGGCTGTGAGAGTACACTCATCGGAAAAAGTCGACTCCAGTCGAGATTCTTCGGCTGTGAGAGTACACTCATCGGAAAGGGTCGACTGCAGTCGAGATTCTTCGGCTGTGAGAGTACACTCATCGGAAAGGGTCGACTGCAGTCGAGATTCTTCGACTATGAGAGTACACTCATCGGAAAGAGTCGACTCCAGTCGAGATTCTTCGGCTGTGAGAGTACACTCATCGGAAAGAGTCGACTCCAGTCGAGATTCTTCGGCTGTGAGAGTACACTCATCGGAAAGGGTCGACTGCAGTCGAGATTCTTCGACTATGAGAGTACACTCATCGGAAAGAGTCGACTCCAGTCGAGATTCTTCGGCTGTGAGAGTACACTCATCGGAAAGGGTCGACTGCAGTCGAGATTCTTCGACTATGAGAGTACACTCATCGGAAAGAGTCGACTCCAGTCGAGATTCTTCGGCTGTGAGAGTACACTCATCGGAAAAGTCGACTCCAGTCGAGATTCTTCGGCTGTGAGAGTACACTCATCGGAAAGGGTCGACTGCAGTCGAGATTCTTCGACTGTGAGAGTACACTCATCGGAAAGGGTCGACTGCAGTCGAGATTCTTCGGCTGTGTGTGATCAGTGATAAAGCTGTTCTCATTTCGTTCCGGAGGATTCTCCGAATACATCCGAGCCGGGCCAGCCTTTCCACTTCATGGTATCCATGCACTACCAGGTTTTTGATAGACTTAGATCACGAGCTGGGAAATGTTTGACATTTGCCGTATTAATCTGATGATTGCCAATTTTGTTTAGCTGGTTAGTTTTTCTCGGAAAGAAAAGCTTCAGCATATCAGATATTACTGTGTGATGACTAAATGTTTATTCATTTCTCCCCATATCTGACGTTAGGGTGGTTTTTAATTTTGCAAATTTCGAATCGACCAACTCCTTAATAGATTTAACCTTCTGTTGTAAATAGTGCATGGCATCGCGGAAAATGAAAGCAGAAAACAAAAAACAAAAATGGGCAGTAATACGTGCCAAAATTGGATATTAACAACGCTGCGAATTAAAGCCTAATAAACAATAATATTACTGTTGCACTTAGCTTTTTCAAATTGACTATTTCATATACATCAAAGTTTTCGAAAGAGATTACAGACACTTTGGAATGAGCAGACTCACTATGTAGACATGATATAAATCCTCGCGTGTCTGTAACGTGACAGACAATTATCGACGTGTGGCGTGCTAATAAATGTTATTGTCGAAAAAGGGAAATAAACTTGAACTTAAACTTGAACTTAAACTTGAACTTAAATGTGATAACCTCCTTTCCTATTGAGTGTGCTGCTAAAGACGCCAAATAGATAAGAAGTCACATTGATATCGTACACTCTGCTTTACAACCATGAATGTCGTATTATGTAGTAAGTGATAATTGGTTTATAATATGAGTATAACATTAAAGGGAATAATAATGATACTGAAAATGATAACAATAAATGATCACGAATGATAATAGTACAACTGCTAGAGAGTATGAAACTACACAGATATATTCTTTACTGCGCTAAGAACCCTCTGATGCTGATATCACAAAGAAATTAGTATATATATATATATATACATACATATAATTATTATAATATAATATATAACAGTAAATATCAGTGAGACTTTTTGTTTTGTTTTGTTTGATTGTTCGGGGTTTTCTTTGTTTAATCGTAGCTAATTTATATCATACCCGCATTTGTTGTTGTTGTTGTTGTGGGGGGGGGGGGTAAGAAAACTACAGAGAGAGAGAGAGACAGAAATGGGATGTGGTTTTGTGTTTGTGTGTGTATGGGTGTGTGTAGACACACGGATAATAATGTATTTTAAGTACTAACAGTAGCCTACGTCGTTGTCGACGCTGTATGGTCATTATGGCCTTATCAATTTCAGAGTAATTTCTGTTGTGGTCGCTGTCAAGATTCCATGTCTCGGCGTTGTATCATTACACAACGCGCTGATAAATGGATCGCATCAAAAGTAATGTTCATATTATTTTCAGCAACGCTTCCTATGCAGACATTAGCCGAGGCGACTTCAAGGTTTTCTTACTCCTCATATAGTGCAGCAATTATCCGGTGCGTGAGAGCTAAATTGCTGCCGAGTCGGATAAGTAACTACAGCCAGTGAAGTTAGGGCTGTAAGAACGTCAACATTTGACGACTCGTCGCCATTGAAAATGTTCCATTTTACTGAGCTAATGGTGGTTTATTTCTTTCTTTTTTTTTAACGTTTGTAAGTTACACTGTACATTGAACACTGCCTGCCTAGGATCACATTACGTATACTTTGTAGGCAATTTTTATGTCCGTCACGTATGTTGAATCAGCAATGCGTGATAAGGTCCACGTATTCCCCTACCCCTTAATAACTATGCCCTGAAAGTTCCACATAAGTATCAGCAAGTCTTGGGAGCATAATATGTACTATTGTCATGCTAAAAGCGTTGGTCGTCGTGCATACCAGAAACCAGTAGTCGTTACCAGTGACTTCCGAGAAAAAGGCTCAGAGGTGATAGTGTCATGTCCTGGCATCGAGGTTCCTGGTTCAAATCTCCTAAGGTTAACCCGTTGGTGTTCAGCGCAAATAATCTGAAAGAGGTACAACATCTTAAAGGAGCATTCCACATGATTTTCATAATTTCACATCATGTAGAACATGAATCAACAGTTCCATGTATAGATTTGTGGAATTTATTGTGGTTCTTGAGCAGAGAAACACTACTTTGAAAAACCTTAAACAAATTTCTCTGAACAAGGATGATGACATAGGAGGCTCACGTATTTCAGAAATGTAGCAGTGTAATCCCATTAATTTCACATCATGTAGAACATGAATCAACAGTTCCATGTATAGATTTGTGGAATTTATTGTGGTTCTTGAGCAGAGAAACACTACTTTGGAAAACCTTAAACAAATTACTCTGAACAAGGATGATGACATAGGAGGCTCACGTATTTCAGAAATGTAGCAGTGTAATCCCATTACAATACCGCTTGCTTGCGAGTTCACCAGTGTATAATCTATGCATGCCTTCTTCTTTTGTTCTGCTTCCTAACTCATGTATTCCTATGGTGACCCTGCCATGTCATCATCCTTGTTCATTGCAATTTGTTATAAACTTTGAAAATATTCTAATTCTTCATCCCAATTATCATAAATTCTGAAACTCTGTCCTCAGTATATCTAATTTATAGTTGTACAAATCTAAAAACCTGAAAATCATCCGGAGGTCTCCTTTAAAGGCATTATTTATCATTTGCAAATTTTTAGTGCTTCAAAATAGTTCTAAAATGTAATTTAGGGATAGAAACAACCTATGTAAGAATTATTCATCATAATCAATGTTAAGTATTGTTGTATATATATAAAATGTGAACAATAATTATGATAAAATTGTTTTAGACTAAAAAGTCTACAGCTATGGTTTAGTGAGAAAAATAGTGGTATCTCCCTATGTTTTAGGCTTTATTGTGAAATGTTTTATATTTATGGTACGGTGTTTTGTGTTACATAACTGACCTACACATATCACTGCTCCCAATGGTAAACAATACCTTTAAGCGGTACAACATTATCATTTTTTAAAGGAAATTTATTGGACAGCAGCTGTATTTCAAAAAGTCATCGCATCGCAGATATTTAAGACCATCTCGAACAGGAATTAAAAGTGGATTGGAAGTGTGCAAGTCTATATCTATATAGCCACTCTCCCCCGTGGTGACAACTACGGCAAAGGATATCCAGAGTATACTGTAGTTTATGATATGGAACCATTCCCGACGATTTTACCTGCGTTCTATAGAAGAAGAAGAAGAGGAAAAAGAAAAGAAGATAGCAAAAGAGAAAGAGAAACGATGAAAAGAGGAAACGTCTTCTGAAATGAAGATATCTTCAAAGGATATCAATAATTCTATTGATAAGGAAGAGATCGGAACATAAACTCGAGAAGGATTTCATATCTGCCAAAGATTGAAATCTGGCTGAATAAACCTCTAAGGGTCAACAGCACAACATTCTGTCGTAACAGATCGACGGTGATAATGACAGAGATGATTACATGTCACAGATAAAATAGATTGAGAGAGAGAAAAAATGTAGGTGATGGAAGAGATGATCTAGATCGCATAAAAAGAGACAGAAAGTTACGTTTATTGAAGAGTTGTAACACATCACCACTAAGGAAGGGAGCAGATGAGATTAAAAAGAAAACAACAACTTCCAAACAAAAACATAAGTTTTGTTCCTTTTTACCACCACAGGAAAAAAAAAAGGGAATGGAACCAAACAATATACTGAGGAAGATATGGACATAGGAGGGAGACTAGATTCATATGTAAGTGGAGGGATGGTTATGCATTTGCAGCACGTACCTTAATCAACGTTCTTCTCTCTGATGACTTATTCATTTTGCACGTACCAATGTTTTCTCCCCTCTCTTTATATCCAGTTTTGATTGTGAGGAGGTGGATGATCACTGGCCTAATTTTTCATAGGCTGTCGTCTGAGCAGGCCATGAATAATAATGACGTCTTGGCGGAAAAGGCTTAGTCCAAGGATTTTTAAACATATCGGTCTTTTTTTTTTCTATCGGAAAGCTAAACCAGGGATTAATTACCTATTCGCATGTCTGGTAGAAGGCGATCCACAGTTGTGCGAAGTATGCAGTGTAATAGTAACCCTTCACAATTTCTGTGTACATAAGTGGGGGTATTAACGTCAGTCGCACATATCTTGTTGTATACATACACCAAGAAACGTGTGTGTGTGTGTGCTGAGTGGCAGAAATAAACGATATTTGAAAGCGACTATAACAGTACAATACGATGTCTAAGGGTTGTATCATGGCTGGATGCATGAACCTTGAGCCGTTTCACAATATGATTTATACATATTGAATTAGAATATAATAATATCTATTAGAATGAATAAAAGACTTTGATCGCAACACAGATTAAAGGTCCAGTTTACCTTTGGGAGCAGTGATTTAAAAAAAAATGTTCAAGAGATCACTTTTGATGCATTATTATTTGTAGGTCAGATGTATCACAAAACATCCTACCATAAAATATAACATTTTTGCAATAAAGCTTAAGATATATGAGGAGATATCACTATTTTTCTCATTGAACCATAACTGTAGACGGTTTAGTCTGGAAACATTTTTACTATAACTATTGTTCACATTTTCTATATTTAACAATACTTAACATCGATTATACTGGTTCAAATTCTTACAATGGTTGTTTCTATCCGTAACTCACATTTTAGAACTATTTTGAAGCACTAATGCTGGGTTTAGCGCCTTTGTAAAAAAAAAAATGATAATATAAAGTAAGTCCATGATTGGATCATGTTAGATAGAATAAGATACTTCATTTCTTACATAATGTCATTAAAATTAGCACATATTCTTTTTTACTATTTTTTTTAAGCAGCTTTAAGGGGATGGCTAGTAACTAATCAGTGGGAATCAGTGGGAATGCTGGGGGATATTATCATTGTTCCAATCCTTGTGGGATTCATTTAAGGGTACATTATGTATCTATTGTTGTGTGAAAAAACATTTGCTTCAGAATGGTCTCATATTCAAGTAATGTGCAGTTTAATGTTTCCAGGTGAGCATGCCTGTACAGTGACGGGGCGATTAGACTGCACATTACTTGAATATGAGACCATTCTGAAGCAAGTAATTTTCGCACAACAGTAGATATAATTAATGTACTCTAAAATGAATCTCACAAGGATTGGAACAATCATCCCCCAGCATTCCCACTGATTCCCACTGATCAGTTACTAGCCATCCCCTTTAATCATAAACATTATTAATTTATTAAGTTAACATAAATGGACTTAACTCGTTTTTTAATCAGACACCTGATTACTATCACGACTGTAGACAATTTGCGTTTCTATTTCCGCTGCTTCAGATGAGGATTGTGTATCTCGAGTTTCGAGAATGAGGAATTAAGTGAAAAGAAAATAGTGCGTAACAATAAAACAGCAAACTGTCATGACATATCGATTGACTCTCGTAATTAAGGTCACAAAGAGGCTCCCTTCTGGAAAGGAAACTCATTTCTTTTCTCCTACGTTTCTTTGATACGAGACAGCTACAAAGAGGGGCTGTAGATCTGAAGTTTGATCCTGTATAGAACACTTTTTTTTTTACATGAGTGTTTAACACCCCATTTATGTCATTTGGATCTAAGCTTTAAGAATATACTATTGTATTTTTTCTTTCTGAGAACATCTCAAGCCAGCATGACACCTGTACTACCATGCTCACACCCTTGAATGACTAGCTGAGTGAAAATGTGTTCTTTTTAGATTCGTCAAAATACCTGCTTTCTATATAATCTTTGTAGCATTAAGCTTATCATATCAATTCTAATCAAGTTGATTGTTGTAAATATTGTGATTCTGAATAATGTTTCAATAAAACATAAAAAAAAAAAAATCTGTAAACGCATTCTTAGTATGCAGTATCTCGGGCGCCCACGCACGGCTCATTAAACTTGCTCCAATTTGTGTCATTGAGCATGGACTTCCAAGTGTTGTGTGAAAACGGCAATTCACCTCCTTGAATCATTATAACATCATCATCAAAGAGAAAGTTAGTTGATTACTTCGCTTGTATTTATCTAGAATGAAATGCGCTAATAACAATGACTTGGGCAGATGCTGTCACATTGCCAGTGACGACAGTTATTCAATCGTACTATCCAGGGACGTAAAGGTAGGCCTACAGAACGGACAGAACATTTTTCAGGGTGGGGGGGGGGGGGGTGGCAAGGTCAATGAATTCCCCCCTCCCCAGTCGGAGCCTCTGGAAATTCATGAGTGTTTGTAATTTATTTATTTTTAAATCTAGCCAAAAACATAGGGGTATGCAGCCCCCAGCCCTCCCCCCCCCCGACTTCGCGACCCCTGCCATCTAAATTTGTATTTTTTGAATGACAATACGGATACGTGCACTTCACTTCAAACACAGGAATTGGTCTTTTTAACTTGTTCAATGTGCAACAATCATGCACTGGACTGGACAGTGCACACTCTAAAACACACATGCCTCTATATATATGTATGCATAATATGGGCCTACACACAGAAACGCACACCCACACAGACACGCACATACATACACACACACACACACACACATACACACACACACACACACGCACACACACACACACACACGCACACACACACACACACACACACACACACACACACACATAACCTGTGCAGATTATAGACGATAAATAATGCATGCATAATATCATAATGCTATTTACAAAATAAAAATGTCAACCTCTACTAAGTAGAGGTTGACATGCATGGACAAGTCTTGTCCATGCATTGCCATGTGGAATATATTACATTGCTGTATATAAATTGAGCGAAATAACATTTTAATCACTATTGACTCGATGGAGTAAGATTCTCCATAACCGTGCGTCACGTTCAGTAGTTTGCCCGTGAATAAAGGGGGGAAGAAAGCCGCCGTTATCACAACGACGGACAATTACGATAAATTGAGGTGGTATTTCCGAGAGTTCGCTGGCCGAATATACACGGTTGGGGAATGTGTCGTCAAGTTAATGTAGCGATAACGGAATGTCGAAAGAATGTGCATAGTAAACGCGATGCCAGTCTCATGTATACGAGCATGGATCTACTAACGAAAGGACTTTCAACGATTCAAACCACTTTGAAGTACGAGATCCGCCGCCGCCTGATCATGCGCATCTTAATGAGTATACAGATCTCTCGAAAATGATGACTGTATGAGCATGCATCGTCACTGATATTGATTCTCTAAATTCAGTCTTATTTGGCTGATACGCCTTTTCAGACTGAAACGCCTTTGAATAAATGGCAATACTATATAGTATGATATATGATATGATATGATATGATATGATATGAGATGATAGATAGATAATGATGTGATACGATTCGATATATGATAAGATATGAAAGGATATGATATTATATATGATATGATATGATATGATATATGATATGATATGATATGATATGATATGATATGATAAGATATGATGTATGGTATTTAACATTCTATGATATAATTATGACATAATAAGATATGATATGATTTCATATTATCATAATTGCAATTTTTGCATCTGCGGAATGTGGTCCTAGGAATCAACAAGATCTTTGGACTCCTCGAAGAATACTTAAAGTAACACCATAGATGAATTGTTTTTCAGTTATTTTATTTTTATTTGTCCTTAACGCACAATGTCGCCACGGAAACTTATTAGCATAAGTAAAATAATGGATATTGATTGCCCCCTTTCAGGTTTTATAGAAATCTCATGGAAATGTTTACGTTTTCTGTTAGTTTGACAGATGTAACGATTCCACTAAAATTTTTAAATATTCTTCATTTTTACCACGAACAATTCATATATTGAGCGGGATCTTGGAGGAAAAGAAATTCTTTGTGAAGTAAATCAAGAAGTCAGTTGAGTGCCCACACACACACACACACACACACACACACACACATACACACACACACACACACACACACACACAATAATAGAGCAAGTACACGTAAGATTTCTAAAAGCCTGGAGTGCGTTTTGAACTAATACCCATTAATAAAGCTTATGATCAATGGAAAGTCTAGAAGTTTGCTTTGTCAGGATACATGTATTACGAAGTGACTCTTTAACATTCAGCCAGATCGCAATTTCACTTTACGCATGAGCAGAAAATGTACCAACAGGCATGTTGGCTTTATAATTCACTTTGATAAGCATCTGCGATGTAATTATTATTCATATAATCCTTATAAATATTGCTTGCCAGCACATCCGCCAGACAGCAAAAGTGGTATTTAGCAATATCAATAGCAAGAGATTGTTAATACATTCAATGCAGAATAATGAAACGGCTGCTTTCCCAAATAAGTGTTAATTGACGGATCATTCTGGTCATTTGGTCTACGCAAGTTTATTCTTTGTTTGAACAGGATTGATGAATCCCATAAAGTGTTGCGTATACAGCTTATGCCTTATGTCGCTCTAAAAAAGAGTGAAGTGCCCCTAACCGACTGAGAAAAAAAGAAAGGTCATTCGTACCAATGTGCCCATGAGGTAACTCCGAACTTGCTTTTATGGTAAAAACTGACAGCGATGATGTGACAGATTTCTCAGGAAATGTTTCACATTTTGCTACAGTATATAGTTAGTTTCATGTCATCACCCCTGGCATTGCGCATTTTGTACTGGTAGAGATACACGAGAGAGTGTGTGATGATGATATGTATATGGTAAATGAAATGATTTGAGGAAGTGTCTTGACAGTCACTCTGAGTAAAAGCAAAAGGGACAAAAAATAATAATTACTGTATTCTGCAGCGTTTCGATTTGTCACAATAGGCGGTTTTCGTAACATATTAAAGTTCTATGCATTATACCTTTTAAAACAGAGGTTGTTCTTGACAACCTGAAAGCTTGTCCGAGGCTTGTCCGATATAGCAACAATATATGCAAACTGGATTCCAGCAATTAAATTTCATAAAAAATAGAAGGTTAATGGAATAGCTTCGTCTGTATGTTCCTGCTAGTGGGAATGAATAGAATAACGAAACTGGCCTATTGACAAGTGTTGTAAGAAGAACATATCGAAATACATTAACCACATTAATCCGGGCATCTCGAAAGCGATATTATTCAGACATACTAGAATCAAATAAGGACAGTAAAACCAAACTGTGGCGAACTATCAATGACCTTATTAAGAATAAAAAGAAAGAACTCCCGACCGTTATTTCCGAAAATGACCAAGATATTAACGACCCTGAAATCATTGCAAATTGTTTTAATAAGTTCTTTACCAACATAGGCCCCAATCTCGCCTCAACAATACTTCCAAACGCTGGAAATTTTACAGATTACCTTCCAGAAAGTAATAATAATTCTTTATTCTTTACTCCCACGAATGAAAATGAAATACTGAATATTGTTCGATCTTTTAAGTCGAGTAGATCTTGTGGCCACGATGGATTAAGTATGCATTTACTAAAACAAATAATACATTTTTTAGTAACCCCCATAGTACATATTTGTAACTTATCATTATCTACTGGGATCTTCCCAAATTCTTTAAAGATTGCGAAAGTAATCCCTATTCACAAAAAAGATGATGCGTCCCAAATAAAGAATTATCGTCCAATTTCATTATTGCCCGTCATTTCCAAAATCCTTGAAAAGATTGCACATGAACGTTTGTATAAGTTCCTGGTTGATAACCACATTTTAAATCCTAACCAATTTGGCTTTCGCAAAGGCTTTTCTACAGATTTTGCAATCATTCAAACTTATGACAAAATTATCGATTCTATTGCGAACAAACAGCACGTGGTAGGAGTTTTTATGGACCTGAGCAAGGCCTTTGATACAATAGACCATGGAATTTTATTAAAAAAGCTACATAATTATGGCATAAGAGGAATAGTTCTTTCCTGGTTCCGAGATTATTTATCCCAACGTCAGCAATACGTAGCATTTCATTCAAGTACCTCGTTTAAGTCATATATTACTTGCGGTGTACCACAGGGATCCATTTTAGGACCTCTACTTTTTCTTATATATATCAACGATATCATAAATTCCTCAACCCTTCTCACCTATGTATTATTTGCGGACGATACCAGTGTCTTCTACTCTCACAACTGTTTAAACACACTAGTTGATATACTTAATTCTGAGCTTGCAAAAATTTCTACATGGTTCAAATGCAATAAATTATCACTAAATATAGATAAAACGTGTTTTATAAACTTCAATACTTCACATTTGCAACCGATAATGCCTAATAACATTATTATTGATGGTATGCCCATTATTGAAAAAAAATCAACCAAGTTCTTAGGGGTAACCCTTGACTCCAACTTGAATTGGAATAACCACATTGACAATATAACCACATTAATATCCAAAGCCATTGGAATACTTCGGAGATTAAAATATTTTGTAACGGAAAAAGTACTCATTATGTTGTACAATGCATTAATCTTACCGTACATTAATTATTGTAATGTTGTCTGGGGAAACTGTAATAAAACCAAAGTAAATGTAATTTTTCTTTTACAGAAAAAGGCAATAAGAATATGTACCAACTCACATTATCTAGAACATACTGATCCATTATTCCTTAGACTAAAAGTTCTTAAAGTTGACGATATACACAAATTTCAAACAGCAATATTTATGTTCAAATACACGCAAAATCTACTCCCACTCTTCCACAACGCATTTTCCCTTAACAGGGATGTCCATGCTTACCCCACGCGCCATCGTAATGATTTCCATTTGAATAACCCTAAACTCCTATTAGCTCAAAAATCAATTCGGCATAACGGGCCTGATATTTGGAATTCACTCCCTCTCCACATAAAACAGTGCACATCTCTCTATTCCTTTAAGGCAAATACAAAGAAATATTTCTTGGCACAATATCATACGGTACAGTAATCATTAAACATGTACCTCTTATACTCAACAACAAGGCAATATTTGGTCCACCCCCTTTTCCTTCTCTTTTACTCTGCTGCTTGACCCTTCGCCCATATTATAACATATCCAATCATTTTCTTAGAAGTGCTGACCATCAACACTTTCGCGCTTCATCACCTGCACACGCACTCACAGGCACCACTCCTGTTTACTAAGTAATTGTATAAAACTGGATTTACACGCACTTTAACATGGCCCATCTGTATTAGTGTTCAAGTACTACAATAAAAAATGGTAATTTAACTCTGGCTGTCCGTCTGTTCAAGCACGGCTTATAACGGCGGCCCTCTGCATCATATGTATATATTATATATTGTACTGTGAATTAAGTCATTATTGGCCATATAAACATTTTGTATGTTATTTAACGTTTCATTTGTCTTTACATACAAAATATGACTTACTATGTAATATGTCAATAATTTTCAGAATTGTATTTGAGTAATTGAACCTGCCTTTGTTATTTTTGTTATTCTGAAAGAAAATATGAAATGCAGAAAATAAAATCTTTTCAATCATAACTAAAACAGACATGCGCGTGATACAACTATGGCCACCATTCTGTAGTCTGTCTCTTTTTAAAACAAACAACATTTCGTCATAACCCCCTCCCACCATATTCCCCATCCCACCAATTTTTCTTTTCTTCCTTTTCTTTCTTCGAGACAGATTAATGTTCATAAAGGGCAATCGATGAAATATTAAGAGCTCAGTCGAGTCTTCGGGTTGTTGTTTGTTTTTTTTTTCACCAGCCAGCGCGGTCTACCCATCCCAACCACATTCGTCATTGCTCCATCCCGTCCGCTCCCCGCGTGAAAGTTTGCCAGAAGCACCTGGCTCGCAGCGCTTCTCGCTCATTTGAACTTCAAAATCCCCTCATTAGCATTCAAAATTCATGACGATTTTCGTCCTGAAAATGAATCATCTTCCTTTTTTCTCCTTACCACAATTTTTACCTTTTACAAGCTCCCCTCACCGCACGCGCTGCTGTCGGTCCTATCATGGTTGAAATATTCATCCGCCTGTCTTGCCCATGTCACCTTCCGTCCATCAATATACAATCTTTCTTTCGCTCCCTGTTGTTCCGAAATCTTTTAGGCTCCTCCTACCCCTATTCACTCACACTCCCTAACTCTTCTGCCCCCTTTCTCTCCTCAATCAGTTGTTTTCCCTTTCTGTTATCAGACCCGAATCCTTAGTTCTCCCCCGTTGATATGCCTGACTCTTTAGGCCTTTAAAGGGATCGTATAGTTTTGGTTGAGACCAAACTTCAGATTTCTAACATTTTTTGATGAGATAATGAGAAACTTGCTATGAAATATGAAAGAGCATGTGATTCCAAGAGGAACTCACTGTTTATTTGATGAAAATTGACTTCAAAACAGAGCAATCCTAATAAAAGGTGGGACCCATCTTCTATTGCAATCACTTTGTTTTTCTTTGCTTTTCGATGTCTCGGCCATTCCAAAACCGATTTTCATCAAATAAAGTTTGAACTCCTCTGTAATAGAATGGTATGCTCTGTTCTATTTCATAGGTGGCTTCTTAGTCACATTCTCTTGGACGGACGGATGGACGGACGGACGGACATACAGACGGAATGACGAACAAAAACATACACCCGGAACTTACAAGTAAAGCACATGCGACAACAGAATACTGCAACAACATCCCTTCCCAAAGGGTTGGTATCTCGCAAAAAGTTTAAAGCCCAATCCTCATCTCCACCAATATTATACCACCCCTTTAAATATATCTCTCTTTCATCGCACACCGTATTATTTTTTTTCTTCTGTAAGTCTCGCCGTCTGAGTTTCTTCTTTCTTCCTTGTCTCATCTTCTATCATCTTTTTGTCTTTAACATAAGATCAATATTCTCTTTTTTCTGAGGCTGCATGTCTGCCTCTTTACTCCCATAATTCGTCTCTCTTCAATCTCACTCTCTTTAGTCTTTCTTTTCCATCTCTATATCTCTTTTACTGTATCTTTCTCTCTTTCCATAGCTCTCTAGCTCTCTTCTTTTATCTCTTTATTATCATACCTCTCTCTCAAACACACACATACACACACACACACACACACACACACACACACACACACACACACACACACGCACACACACTTTCCCTCGTCTTGTTTTTTTTTTCCTCTCTCTCTCTCTCTCATCCTTTTAACGCGCCTGGATTTTTCGTTTCCGGTCCGTTATACTTTTTCCCCTTCGGCCATGTCAAATGCGACCCTAGAGTAGCGTAGCATGGGGAATGTAGCGTGGCGTGATTCGCGGTGACGACTTTACTCAAACCTCGATTGAATAAGCAGAAGACTCAAGTCTGAACTTCAAGCCATAAGAGAGCAAAATGAACTGAATGAACTCATGTTGCTATAACAGCAAAAGATGGAAAAACAACACAGAAAGATAGAGAGGAGGGAGGGATGGGAGAGAGCTCAGGAGGGGGGGGGGGGGGGGGGAGAGACTAGAAAGAGGAAAGGGGAACAAAAAAGGAATGAACAGAAACGGTGTAGATATATACTCTATTTTCTAACCAGGATTTGTGTCTGTTTTCAAAATGAGGATTCAAGAAAACGAAAACACAACACTTCTAGATACTTCATAAAGGAACTGTGTAATGCAAATCCATCTTGACTTGTGTTGATTCATGATACCCTCAAACTCATGGATTTATGTGGCGAAATGACTCTCTACATACGTTCCATATAATTATTATACAGTAATTTAACTAGCATTTTTGTTCAGATTGCTTTGATATGCCCCCCACCCCACCCCCTTTCCAAATCAAGATTCTATTAGTGACCTCATCTTTAAATCAATGTTACAATAATAATGTGATAAAAAAGGATATTGCAATTCACCTTTCCCCTAAACCGAGTATAATAATCATACTTACATGTTCCGTGCAATGCCTTTTGTTGGTCATTTATTATTAGAAACATGGAGTAAAAATAGTAAAAGTTGCTATGAAATGTAACGGAACGTATTTAGATATTCGTTTCGCCATACAAGGGATGTTTAGGGTATTACGAATCATTATGCAAGTAAGCATGCGTCTGCACTGCATGTATAGGTCCTTTAATCCCGTTGCCTTAGAGCCCTGATGCTTGCTTCGCTTGCGATCGTTCTTGTTGCTGTGTTGAAGAGAAATATATTTCGCTCTAATTATTGTCTCTTATTCTATTCCATTGCAAGTGAAAGTTTTGTGGGCTGACGGGCAAGTGCTGAGTCAGACAGGTGATCGTTCCTTGATTTGTTGCTCGTTGATCTGTGTGTGACTTTCAAAGTTATATCTTCTCTCACGTGGGGGCATGCAGTTGACTTCGCTGATTATGCCCATCACGTGGGCTGTAAACTGGCAAATTTGCTCAATCGAGTGAATTAATTTACATCTTTTTTTCCCTCAGTTCCTCCCTCTTCTTTTTTTTTTTCTTCTTCTTCCTCCTCATCCTCCACGACTTCTATTTTTCGTTTAGACATCTTTTGCGCGCGCTTGTGTATATGCATGTGTGTGTGCGTATGCGTGTATGTGTATGTGTATGTGTATGATTGTATATGTTTGTGCTTGTGTGTGCGTGTGTGTGTGTATGTGTGTGTGTCAGTGTCTGTGTATGTGTGTATATGTTTGTGTGTGTATGTGTGAGAGCACGAGAGTATGCGTGTTTTCGTCACCATTAAAATGCATAATTATATTATACAAACATCAAATTAAGCTTCCAATCTGCGACATTACACGATTCTCTATACTCGTTTGCACTCAACGGGCGATTAGCTATTATTGGCAAATGTGTTATTAATTCGAATTACCTTCGTTGCAAACACGCCTGACTCCTTACACTTTTACGAGTAGGTTGCCCAGCACCAAAGGGTGAATGTTCATTCACACCATGGAAAAATATATATATATATATATAATCCAGCAGAGTCCCTGCGGCATGTGCGGTTACAACGCCTGTTGACAAAATCTTGCGACATTGTAACATTCTTATAACAATTTGTATCGTATGTCGTCGTTGATATATCTTTTTTACCTTTCAAGGTTAAAAAAAAAATCATAACTGACCTGAGACTACTCATGTCTAAAAATTGCATGCGTCATACGAGTTCTTCTGGCTACACCATTCCCCTATCAGTGGCTGCAATGAAAGAATGTCACAAAACATCAAATCAACAACAACAACAAAAAAACTCGAGTGACTCACAAACAAGTTTATCGATTTATCGATCCCCCTCGTTGGTTAAATTGTCGAGGAGTAGCCCTATATCCAGTTTACGTGAGCAATAGTAAGCTTTTTGGATCTGCGAAGACAACGCAGGCTCCCATGTTGGACAATAGGAATAGCTGTCTCGCGTGTGCAAAACACCATTTTTGTGTTTTTGCCTAATTAACGTCATCATATCGTTCGCGTCGCAGATCTAAAGCTGGCTGTTGTGTAGGAAGGGAACGGAGTTACTATTTGCTGTTATACATCTATTGACGATCGAGGCATCTGCTTCACGGACTCCCGTTAACAGCTATGGATCATAATTATGTAGTTTATTAAACCGGTGATACACGTCATACTCTTTGCACTTCGATATGATGTACAAGTATGACATTTTGATGAGACTTATTTTCCCTCTCATTGCCTGAAGACCGTCTGTCTGTCACTGAAGATAGTGGGATGTATGTTACATTGTATATTATGTTACCGTGGAAAAAAACGAAATAGATATGAACTTGAACTTGAACTTGACCATAAAAAGAGGAATAAACAATTACTGTAATGATTACATAACCATCCACATAAGATGTGTACTTCTCACTTAAGAATGATCAGAATGATTAGTAATCTCAACTCACGCTGATCTGTCCAGAAAGAAGTATGGACTCTGACCACTTTTAAGGCCAGTTGAATGATAATGCAATGCTTTGCATGTAATGAAGATCAAAAAAATACGGCAAGGCTATCCACGCACAGGCCATATGACAAACAACAATATATTACGCTGCCACTGGATACGAGACGAAATTTGAATATTGGGTCAAACCAAGCATGCAATGGAGGTAAGAAAAATGGCTTAATTTGACCAGATTTTAAAACAACATCAAGACAAGTCACTCAACCTACTCTATCCTTCCCTCAAAATAAGACAAAAAGAGAAAAACAACAACAGAAATGATATCAGAAGCAGAAGGTGGCTGTGGTTCACTCCCACACGGAAATACCCCCTTGGGGGTCAGCATTTAGTGAATAAAACTCATCAAGGTTTCGCGGACAGTGCCCATGCAAAGTCCTGACTTTTTTTCGTCTTCAGGTAGTATCGCCGGTTTTGCTCGATCACACAGCGGTGTCAGAAACGTTCCTGTGGACAGATTCATTACCATCAGAGTGCTAATGGGACCAAGAAACACGGTGTTGGAAATGGTTGCCTTTAAGGGACATCATGGCAAGTTATAGGAGTTGCCGACTGCTACATGGGGGAGAGGAGAAAAAGACACTTCTATGACTGGGTGACACTTAGTCTGTGTGTGTGTGTGTGTGTGTGTGTGTGTGTGTGTGTGTGTGTGTGTGTGTGTGTGTGTGTGTGGGGTGTGTGTGTGTGTGTGTGTGTGTGTGTGTGTGTTAGTGGCAGATGAAAAGTGAGATCGAAATACTACATCAAAAAATAACAAGACAAAGCGGCCATATTATTTCGAAACGCAGTCCAGGCCTTTAACTGCTACTCTGGTCGCGGCGTCGAAAGTATATACAGAAGTTTGCTTTGTAGTCACGTTGTGTTGGATGGCGAGGTAGCACATTGTTAAAATAAATCAGCATCTTTTTCCGATGTCACCAGAACGCGATGGCACAAGTTTAAAAAAAAAATCGTTTCACTATTTAAGATCCTCTCCGTAGATAAAAAGTACTGTTGTTAACCAACAGTAGTTACTTTGAACTTTAATACTGCAATAATAATTATTATTAATGAGGATGTAAAATTGTGCATAGTGACTTTCCCTGCGACCATACTGTCTTCAACCGCTAACGATTCTATCTACATGGGGCGTTCTCGTGTGCGTTGCTCAATCACTTTCTAATACTTTGATAACAGTTCGAATAGCCATTATTTCAACAAGATAGATATTACTTGAATTTACATAATACTTTCACAAAGTGGTAACAGCACTGCAGTACTTGGGCGAAGTTACAAACTTTAAGATCGACATCAATTAATTGCCACCAATCCTGTGCAAGTAATTATCACAAATTTAAATGGGGTGTAATACATGTACAAGTGCCTTAAAACAGAAACAGGTGGTTTCACAACATCTTGCTGTCTAGCAAGTAACCAGTACATACACATATAGGCTTTCATGCGTGAATATGTATAGCATGATATTTGTATATATATATATATATATATATATATATATATATATATATATATATATATATATATATATATATATACATATATATGGTGTGTGTGTGTGTGTGTGTGTGTGTATGTGTAAATGTACACCCCCCCCCCCTTGAAATTTAATTTGTAGAGAGGTTGAGAGGTCGTTCACTCCAAGAATTCCGGAATAGGCATGTTTGCTTATAATGCTACACGTATATTCTTCTTTCAAATAAACAAATCAACCTATAAAAAGTGATTGAAATCGTGCGTCAGTGATGAGAGAAATTAGTGCCATGTTCGTGTCCCTTTGCACACGATGCAAAAATGATCGACGTTTTTAGCGCCATGTTCTTTCCCCCCGTTCCTATGCATGGGATGACCTTTTCCGATATTCCTGGTTTCCGGGAAAAGCGCCTCGAAGTTACCGTCCTGATTGATCGGCTTGTAAGCACACGTCGCATCGCGCAAAACTTATACCAGATGGAGGAGAATGACGGTCGGAAATGAGAGACAGGTAGCCCAGACACTACATCGGTGTAAAGGATTGCTTGTAGTATTGATCAACACGCAGAAGGGATAGATCGTTCGATCGACAAAAATGGTGATGATGATGATAAAATAATCACGATGTTATATTATACATCCGTGTGGCCATTTGGCTCAGTCGGTAGCGCGTCTGCATCCATGCAGACCAGATCCAAAGGACCTGGGTTCAATTCCCGAGTCTATCTGAGCAATGTTGTGTGTAATCATACCGTCCCCTCTAGTCAGCGACAAAACACTCCGTTCTCTCGGATAGGACATAAAACGGAGGTACCATATACCATTCATCTCAGAGAGTAGGGTGCAATTAGCCCGGTTAAGTGGTTCCGCTTTTCATCCAACTCGATCCCATGGAATACCAGCTAGTACAGCCTAATATTGGCTATCCAGCCATCTTCTCATATGGAAAATGAAACAAATCATTACATTATGTCACATATCATGTATAACAATGCAAAATATATACCAATTACGATGGTAATGATACTCATGATAATACGGAAAATAATTATATTGTGGTAAAATGGCGACAAAATGATGGTTATGATAAAGATGAAGATAAAGATAAAGGTTATGATAAAGATGATGTAGATAAAGACTTCTTTCATAGCGCCTTACCACCTGAAATTAAATCTGCACCTATTGCGCTCCATCCCATCTTTAAACTTCATTCCAAAAACAAAACAAAACAAAACAAAAAAAAAAACCGTTCCAACTACATCGGTGTTTAGATGATGTTTGAGGAATACGTTTTTTTTTTTTTTTTTTTTTTTGGAGGGGGGGTTGGTTTGTTTGTTTGTTTGTTTGTTTGTTTTTTTTTAGCTCAGACACATAGAAAGCGCCGTCGCAGCGAGGGTTCGAACCCTTGACCTTTCCGTTGAAAGAACGGTGAGCTTCTAATGCGGATTGGAAATGAAAAGATTGAGACAAAAATAGTATATAATCGACGCTTCGTTCTATGCATGCCTGGTGGTATCACTCACTGTTTTATATACATTGTATCACGTAACACTACTGTCATCTGTATACCATTGTATTTCACATATTTTGTTAGGAAGTTTAAAAATTTGTAAATAAAGAAGACCCAGTTTGGTATCAAGGGAAAAAACTTCGACTTTCGGAACATCGAATAACTTTTGAATGCATGTCAAATTATAGACAATCTTTCAAATGATGGTTCAAATTGATGAAATTCTTGCGTCGAGTTGTTTTTATTGAATCTGATTGACAAATTGTCCTACATCGACGTAAATAAGCACGATTTAGAGTAGTAGTGTCGTAGTGGCGAGACGCCTGTCCGGTTATCAGGAGGTCGTAGGTTCGAATCCTGCTCGAGTATATGTACGCCCATGATTTCTTTTGTTTGTTTGTTTGTTTGTTTGTTTTATTTAAACACGGGTAAAAAATACTTGCACTCAGCCGTTAGGCTGTTTTTCAGCAAGTCCGTATGATATACACTGTCATGCCTACTACTAAAAAAAAAAAGAAGAAAAAATCCAATAACTTGATGTAAACAGTCACGTGCATACAAGCTACAACAAACATGTACACGCAAACACCCCAACACTCTTGTTCCATAACACACACACACACACTTATGCACACCATTATCATATCCATTATCATTATTCAGGTGTGTCGGCAACCCATTTCACGCCAACACATCACTTTCTCTGCAGTTTAACTGTTTGTACTAGTCGGGAAGTTCATTAAGATGATTAATAGTCCAAGATCTGTACTTGGCCGTCTGCCGGTTTTTAATCAAGGATCCTTTCCCCGCCATCCGCGGCTTGTTGACATCTGGGATTCCGCCGGGACTGTTGGCTGGTGTTTACAAGAGTCTATTTGCCCCGAATGAGCCCTTCATTTTTTTCTTTATAAGTTAATTTTTCTTTAATACGTTTTTCGTTTGGAAGAATAACCCGCAAATATTTTTTGCCCGTCTTGTTTTGTCTCATATTTCGCGATAATCTACCTTCCTGTTATGTTCTTCAAATCTTCCAATAAGAATTACCAAAGCTTGCTTTTGCTTTACATATTCAACAGCATCATAAGAATATGTGCTCGTTATAAGGTAAAACATCTCATTCACTATATAGAAGACCAAATATTTTGACAGCGGAACCGCAGACCAGAACGGTACCAAAACGCGCAAAAACAGAGAATAATGCATAAGACCACATTCCCTTGTACTTAAATTAGCAGCTTCTTGGTATGCATGGTAAAGTGTTTGCACATTTTGCACAGACCTGTTTGTCCAGTTCGCATATTTTGATTGATCACGAGCTTTCGACAGGCAACCACAAAGAACAAAAATCAGTCGGAGTATATTTGCTGTTTCTATTTCTCTCTCTCTCTTTCTCTATCTATCTATTTCATCTATCCATCTATCTATCTATCTATCTATCTATCTATCTGACTATCTCTCTTTTCTCTTAAAAACATTCTTCCAATCATAGAACGGAGGCTATCATGGAAAGAGCGCACAGTTCGTTCTTCCGCCGTTCGTTTTTAATGAGCCTTACTATATTAGACTGGGTTTCGCTCATTTTTGCAGACAAAACTAGTACTGATCTTAGTAAGATATGAATACACTCAAGCGTGATAAAACTACACCTTTCTCCGATTGCTGTGTACACTGCGTTACCTCTGAACATCAGAATGCGCCTAGGACGATACATAGAAAGTATCTATGTGATTCGGGACATTAAAATATGTATAATTATTCTCGCTCTTCCCTTTACTAGAAGTGCACAATTACATCATGATTTTGAGAGATTGCTTTTACGTTATGGACAGTGCAGGATTGAATGTCACGAATCTTAACTGATGGCTATAGGGGTAGGGTGCTGTCTGCGGCTGGATGGTGATCTGTTTGAGTGAAAATTAATGTGCAATATGTGTATGAACATAATTGTACGCATTACTGCTTTAAACCATTGTGTGTGTGTGTGTGTGTGTGTGTGTGTGTGTGATTACTTTATGGACAGTGCAAGGTTGGATGCAATGAATTTTGATCGATGGCTAGGGGTTGGTTACTGTCTGCAGTGTGATGTGATCTGTATTAGTGAAAATTAAAGGAATTGTACAGTACTGGTTGAGGTGAGGATTCAGGTTTACAACATTTTTTTTGGTGAGATAATGAGAAACCTCTTATAAAATATGAAAAGCATGTAATTTCAAGAAGGATTCAACGTTTATTTGATGAAAATTGGCCTTGAAATGGCTGAGATATCCAAAAAAGCGATCCTGATAAAATTAACAGGCCACGACTTTTATTATGATCTCTTTGTTTTACCTTGTTTTTACATATCTCAGTCATTTCAGAACCGATTTTCATTAAATAGACTTTTGATTCCCCTTAGAATTGTATGCTTTTTAAAATTTCATAGATCTAAATATCTCGCAAAACGTTACAAGCTGAATCCTCACCTCAACCAGTTCTGTATACAGTCCCTTTAATGTGCAATATGTGTATTAACATATTACGCATTACCGCTTTAAATCATTATGTGTGTGTGTGTGCGTGTGTGTGTGTGTGTGTGTGTGTATGTATGTGTGTGTGTGTTTTGACAGCCTGAATTCTCCCCTGGGGACCAATCAACACTATCGCCATTTTCATATCCTCTATTAGCATTCACATTAACAGATGTGTCTTGATTAATAGCAAACAGAGTGCTAGACTCATGAGTCAAAAGCAGGGTCATTGTGTGCGGAAATAATCAAAAGTATGATGATATGAAATGTTGCAGCGCGACGAAAACATGCCTCGACAGTAAGATTCATCCTCAACTTGCGGATTGCAGACAAACAAACACAGAGAGACGAGGGAAGAAACTTTCTGCAGTATCTAAAAAATAAATAAATAAATCGCGGAAAAGTTGAGAGGTACTGGGTTGATGATGCATGAAAGATACTTTGATAATAATTATTGCGAAGCGAGGATTGTCACTAAAAGAAACTTAAAACAAGCCCATACAATGTGTTCTTGATAACAACTCAACTAAAGCCAGGTGCTATCTCGACTTCCATATACATGTATGTATATATATATATAATATATGTATATATATGTATATGTGTGTGTGCGTGGTGTGCGTGTGTGTGTGTGTGTGTGTGTGTGTGTATTTATGTATAGGCTTATACACACTGCTTTCTGATGATGCACGATACGATAAGCATTATGAGACTGCATCTCTATAGACAGCCTTAAGGAAAGGAAGTACATAAGAGATGTTCCGTCGGGTTTATTCAACTCGTCACATTAGGTGGTGGATGGGGGGGGGGGGGGGGGGTCGGTGCATGTGTGACTGAGTAGGGTGTTTTCCATCATGTATAGTTATTCACCCCATCTCTCTGGCACTGTATAGGAATGACGAATTCTCCGAGCGTATAGGAATTACGTCAATCTGTCACCCAGCCATACGACCTCCGTTCAATTTCCGCCGTGAATTTTCCTTTTTCGATTTTTTTTTACGATTAATGTCCGACGTTAATGACCGACTAGATACAAAAGGGTTATGAAGGACAATTTGCATCAAGCGATTATCCCCACATTCACTGATCGTCAGAATGATTGGAAGAAAATAATCCAAATAATGTAAAATGCTACTGGAATTACGTTCTGCATTTGAGTCAGATTTGTCAACATACCGTTTCACTACTTGTGCCAATGTACGGTTTGAATATACTGGTATTGAAACTGGACTGGAAGCGCAGTACGTAGCCCATTACTCTGGAGGGCATGTACGTTAATGATAAAATGAAATTAATTAGTATTAAAACAACAGGTCGGTGATCTAGTCTATTTTCAAGGCAAGCTTCCATTATTCATACAACGTGCGCTTTGGCAAAGAATATGAATACCGTATATAATACGACTACCAAACTTATTCTGACCAGTTACATCGCATCTATGAGGCCTTCTCTGTGTGTGTATATGTGTGTATATGTTCGCTGACGAATGGTTTTGATAATCGTAATGATTTGAAATAATTTGAAGAAATAATGCATTGCACCTCACTTTTGTAATCAAACAAAGTTCATAAAGTATGCAGTTAGTGCTTACGTCTTCTTTCTTTTTTTTTCTTCTCAGGAATATGTAGCATAGGATGAGATGTTGACCGATATCTTACATAACAGTCGGATGATATATTCTTGTCATGCAGAAAAGACATTTCAGATGCAGACTCCATTTATGTAAATGTCCTCAGAAAGGAATTATTCCAAGCTACTTGTAAATTGCATTTTCCATCAAAGTGAGCTACATATCAAGAAATCCAATTTACACTCGGGATATAATGAAACCCAAGAGTTTCACAGACTGAAAATTGCGAATAACCTCTTTCTGAGAGGGGAATTAGAAGCATCACAAACTCGTGACCGAATCAGAGAAGACAACAAAAGCGATCATCATTAAACCCGTTGAAATCTCCCCAGACTTTGGACATGACAAATTGGGTTCCCCTGGGCAGAGGATAATTCTTAGGTACTTTAATGTGCTCGACATGTAAAGTGGCGTCACCCCGAGCAGCAGTATTCTTGGTGCGTTATCCATCATGAGCTAAAGCATTTATACCTTCCACGTGCTTCCAGGTATATATTCGAAGATCTATACAAAGGAATTGCAGCTCAGATATAGTATTCTTCTCACGCTTTATCCCTCACATCCATAATACACGCACGCACACACACACACACACACACACACACACACACACACACACATACACACACACTAATACTCTATGGATAGACAAAAGAGAAAGAGAAAATACAATATCCTCGTCCTAGCCATATATTTACCTTTGACAGTGTGCACACGATGAACCCCGAGATCGACCGAACTGTTAGCACCATGCAGTATGCCCCCAATTCGAGTCATTTTTCAAATATGACCGGAGCTTGTGCTGACAAGGGAATTTACTTTCTTTCATACCTTGTAAACTTACGAAAGGTCAAAGTTTGACAGTGTCAAATTATAACAGTACAACCGTGATAAGAGTTGATGTCACATTCATCTTGCTTTTAAAATTTATACACCGCAGAAAATAGTTCTATTTTCAGCAGTGAATTACTGTAATGTGTGACAGTAAAATACTGTCAACGAATTTTACGGTTATTTTACTGTAAAAATCAAACTAACCAAATGTGCGGAAATTCACTGCCGAAAGGATTTACAGTAATTCACTGTAACATCAAATTACAGTGAATTACTGTACAGCAAGGCTGCCAGTAATTTACCGTAAGAATTCCTAATGTACAGTAATTTACTGCCGAAAGAACTTACAGTAATTTACTGTAACATCAAATTACAGTGAATTGCTGTACAGCAAGGTTACCAGTAGTTTACCGTACGAATTCCTAGTGTACAGTAATTTACTGCCGAAAAGGCTTACAGTAATTTAATGTGCAGCTGGGTTCCTAGTAATTTACTGTAATTTCTACAGTATTTCTTTTTTTTTTTTTTTTTTTACAGCGTAGGCAAATATTCCAGTTCATATAAATACGTTACAATCCGAACGTGTACACATAAATGTCATTGCATACCTTCTCTTGAAATTGACCTGTAACTGCGATACTGAAAAAAAAAAAAACCAAAAAAAAAAAACTGGTTGGGTCTTCGTGAAAAATGTGTTATATAATGTTCATGTATGAACTTTGTGCATATAGGGATGTACAGGTGAATGTGCATTCATTTCAATCACATTAACAATAGCCATTCATGTAGCATTTACTTGCAATTCACAACTTTCTGCTTGGCTGCTTCACTAGCAGTTCTCTTTATCAAAATGATTAATCCGTATTTCGAAAAGTATAATGTAGTTCAGAGGTCATTCTAGACCCACTGCCAACTGTGAACTGGCTTATATAGTCTGTCATCGTCTACTGTGTAAAACTTCTCCATTATCTGCCGACCGTCGTGTAGTCCTTAGCTCCATCCAATAACAGTAGATATCGATGCGGATAAACTGGTGAAACGTTTAACCTTTCGTTATGGATATGTTTCCATTATATACCCCCGCAATTTGGGCAGAGATGGAGTCGCCGGCAAAATGGGATTTCCATTTATGCCGCTGGTCAGGTTCGTCGTCCAAAACAGCGAGGGAGAAAGGGGGGCGTTCACTACCCCCTCCCCGCCCCTCCCCCCTTTCCTATACTCATCTCATCCTGCTCTTATTCCTCCCCACTCCTAGACGGTAGGGAATCGAAGGCAGGATCTCCTAGCGAGGTTAAACAAATAGTACACTCCTTTTCCCTGCTCGCATCTCTGGATCTGCCTCTATATCATGCGGGCAAATATTCTCCACGATGTGCCGTCGTATCGGGTTTCTTCCGCGCTCATATCCGTCTCACGTGTCAAAAAGACTCTGGCGCGCATCATCCTTCCCCCCGAACGCGCGGCAGTCTGACCAATTGAAACATGAACAGCAGGGAAAAAAGGTAGAATGAGATGGTATAGATGTTTCATGACATTGTACAGATAAAACGTCACTCTGTTGATGAATTCAAGATTGTGCAGCCTGGATCCATTATACGATTGTATAGGTCTGCCCCATTGCCGGCATTCAAAAATGAAAAAAGTTTACAGAATGATATATAATAAGGCGAGTTCCATGATGCAGATAAAGAATGATCAGTTCTCATCGCATTCACTGCACATTTGAAAATGCATAAAATGCTATGTTTTGGTCCATGCTTTGGTTATATCAGTATCAGTATACGGTGTATATATATGACAAAAGCAATTGGATAAATATATATATATATATATATATATATATATATATATATATATATATATATAAATTTTACACTCACGCATACGAAATGCAAGTACTATATAATGTGTGCATGTGTACGTACACTGTATATTATGTATGCGTCCACGCGCTTAATCGTATTATAATTGTGTTCATCAAATTACCTGGGCTGTTGGCCACAGTGTTGAGCCCGTCTGCCAACTCTGGGTCGTTCAATTTAATGAGAGGTTAAAAAAAAATGATGAATGACATCTAAAGGACAAACTCTGGGTGGATGATAAGGTTAACTGGTTGATAAGCGAGGTGAGCAGAGGCCTTTTACTCAGTGATACATTACAGTTTTGAGGGGAAAAACCGTTTAGTAAAGTATACATATATATATATATATATATATATATATATATATATACATATATACATATATATGTATATATATATATGTATATATATGTATATATATATATATATATATATATATATATATATATATATATATATATATTGACCAGTCAAGAGGTATCACCTGGTAGAACAAAGACGACGCTGTGTTCAACCGGACACGTTTTTTGGCATAATTTGGCGATATGCCTGAAATCTTTATGATAATTCTGTTACAATCACACTGATATGAGCACAATCTCAACAGAAACTAAAAAAAAAAATAGATTGCGTTGAATGTCAATTTAAACAATATTGTCCTCCACTGCTTGATTATTAAAGCGGAACTGATTCATAACAATTACATCCTGCTTCGATCAATCTAAGCCATATCAAACGGACTGTATAGCCACAGTGTTCTCAGAATCCTAACACTTTCCTTTCAGTTTTGTTTTAGAAAGAGTATGGAGACATTTCCAATGGATTGACATTTCAAATTTTTGTAGCCTTTTCGAGAATTCGGCGCCTATAATAGCCAGTAAAAAAACCCCAAAAAACAACTTCCGTAACAGCTGGTCGATCGACTAGCGCGTTCGTTCTATACGTGTCTGGAGCGTTCAACGACGCATCGACAAACGTCCATCCGGTGTCTGAGCCTTTAATGTGAGGACGCTGAAAATGATGTGACGGTTTTACGTGCAAGATGCTAGGGAAAATATTTGGACGTGGCGAGAATGTTACTTCATGCATGAGGTGAGAGAAGAGATTTGCATAGCTTTGCAGCCGAGGACTGCGCAAGAGGAAAACTCATTATAAACATAAGTCTTCGAAGTACTTCAGTTGTCGAAATTTTCACTTCATGTACCCATTTGTTGTCCGACACTCGAGAACGAGGAGCTCTAGAGATCATAGGTGTACAGGGACACGCGAAGAACGTGTGCCCTATTTTCACCTCAGTTGGCTAGAAAAATTCTCATAGGCAAAGATAGAAATCATATACTGGCGATATGTTAGAAATCAAAATGAGACGGAACGCAAAAAAAAAAAAAATCTATAACCAGAGAGAGTTATTTCGGAAATTATTTGCGACGACCTATAGATTAATATATCTGTTATTGTGGAAGGCAACCGATCTCAAAGGAATAATCAGGAGTAATCAACATATTTGACGATAAAAGACAAAACGCTTAAACTCTTCTGTCCAGTAAAAACAAAAAGAAGAACAAAAGTAGTTGGCAGGAAGACGAGGGAATATGGAAGAAATCAGGGGGAGGCTAACATAATGTACAGTGGCGGGTAATAATATTGTGTGTGGCCTAAAGTCAAATATGATCAGCAAACACACACTTCATTATGCGTACATCAACTGATTTGATTCGCACACACGTCATTATGAGAGTCCGCGCCACAGCAGTTCTATGCACTGTCTCCGATCTGCGACATATCTCATTTCATTGTCGTTATTATTAGATCATTCCAAACCAGCTAAACAGATGATAAAGGTGTATCCTATTTCATTCGAAAGCAAAGCGAGTATCTCCAAAGTACGAGAATATGATATCAACAAAGATGTCAATGATAAACATAATTATTCCCTTTTACTGCAGTTCAAAACGATTATGTCTGCCAAGGAACTCTGTTATAGAATACAAAAACCGAAAATTGGTCAACAGTTTGAAATATTCCTAGTACAGGAGCATCTTCTACGGATCTCCTTTAAAGGCGATGAACTAATCCATCACAAATGAAGACTCGACCATTCATGACATGGCACCCATCTTCAATAAGCTTTAAATCCAGCCAGCACCGTCCTCGCGTATTGCGATGTTAAATAGGAGATGTGATTTAACTGGAGGTCTCACATTATACCCCCACACTTCCTCTTCTTTTTTTTTTGTGCCTTTTAGAATACCATTTTGATTGATATTGTCATATCGTTCCCGGGTATAAAGGCTATACGTCCCCGTGACACATATAAGATGACACGCAATTACCGCCGCTGGATTTGGGGCGGGGATGAGTGGGAAATCTCGTCATTCGTCCTATTTACCTGACCTGGCTAACTTCGTCTGTGCAATCACCAAAGTGGCATTAATTCTGCGAGGGGCTTCAAATGCACATGTATCTTTTTTTTTCTTTTTTTTTACGGACATGTTTTCCCAACGGCGGCGTTGAGGTGCAGGGTATGTAATGTGATTGAAAAGAAATAAATGTTGTGTGCGACACTGATGCTGTTTGAAAAGTCTCGCACATTCTGGAGGCTTGGATTTGGCAGACTACGCTGGAATCACTTTCGGATCACTCCGACAATACTGCCGCTTTCGCCGCAAAATATTATACTTTTTCTTTTTTCTTTCTTTACTTCTTTCTTTCTTTCTTTCATTCATTCATTCATTCATTCATTCATTCATTCATTCATTCATTCATTCATTCATTCATTCATTCATTCATTCATTTATTTATTCATTCATTCATTCTGTCATTAAACTTTCAGCAACATCGAGGAAATTGTCTCGTAAGAAGTATATTTGACATTCAGCGGGCGTTGACAGCAATAATATCGGTTCGCGACGGTCAACATGTCGGCACCTTTTTGTTTTCTTCAAGAACATATCATATGTACTTTGTGCCACAAGATATATTTCTCCTTGAGAGTGACGTATTACAGCACCGCAGTACTCATTCTAATGACATTCGAATCAAGTGTCCAGGGCGACATCGCTTAGATGGACTGTCAACGCCAGTATGACTTTATCTTAGAACCACTGAGAGAGAAGGAAATATTTCACTCCGAACTTGACACCTCCTCCCCCCCCCCCAAAAAAAAAGAGCAACACACATACAAACATACAGACAACCAAACAAAGATTACCATGGTAAAAGATACGCATAACAAAAAATATGCTGTAAAAAGCGACAGATTCCTGAAGAAGCCAACAAAATGGTGTCAGCTTCTAAAATGAAAAGTCATCACACATTAAACTTGCTGTTTGGAACAACAACAACAACAAAACAGAATATCACATGATGCTCATTTACAAACACATAACATAATGCAAATCAAATAATTGCTCAAATCAATTGTAAAACGTGAGATTAAATTCCAAGAGATGTTGGATTTATACAGTAATATGACATGTAACCCTCCCCCCCCCCCCAAAAAAAAAATGCAATCGTTTCAGGTCCCACTCCTACATGAATGTAAAGAGTCTTGTCACGACACTGCTGTCATCGAACTTACCCACAGACATAAAGGTCATTTCCTAGTCTCATCCGTTGTTCCTTTTACCGTACTTTACTATGTCCCCCCCCCCCCAAAAAAAAAAAAAAAAAATATATATATATATATATAAAACGGAACCTTCCGCAAAGATAACTTTAAAGGGATCGTATAGTTTTGGTTGAAACCTAATTTCAGATTTCTAACATTTTTTGGTGAGATATTGAGAAACCTCTTATGAAATATGAAAGTGCATGTAATTCTATGGAGAATTCGACATTTATTTGATGAAAATTGGTTTTGAAATGGCTGAGATATCCAAAAAAGAGCGATTCTGATAAAGTGTGGGACCCACATTTTATTGCGATCGCTTTTTTTTACTTTGTTTTTGGATGTTTCAGTCATTCCAAACCCGATTTTCATCAAATAAACTTTGAATTCCTCTTAAAATGGTTTGCTCTGTACTATATCATAAGTGTTTTCTCAGTATCTCGCAAAAAGTTAGAAGCCCAATTCTCATCACCACCAATACTGTACCATCCCTTTAAAAATAGTGAATAAATCCAAATACCATTTCAGGCTATGATACTATAACTTATTGCCCACATCTCACCGATAACCCCCTCCGATTTGCTTCAGTAGTCAAAGAGAAATAGGATCTTTGTAGGGCATGTCAGGAATCCTTTCCCTCCAAGTTCTGTTCATTGTGCACATTAATACGCAGTTCCAAGAGCACCCATCCAAGTGCTGAACTCGGAAGAAACAGATCCATGAAATGCTTTATATACAGTGATCCACATTTCTCTGTGACCACTTAACCAAATTGAATGTGTTTGTTTTTTTTTCTGCAAAATATAGGTAAAATGTTATATTTTCAGACCGTGAAATGGCATTCAGACATTTCAATCACATTGAAAGATATTAATGAGGATATCCGATTGTATTTTTTTTTTTTTTGGGGGGGGGGGGCTTACTGTATAGAAAGCTGTACTGAAGTGAACGGTTCAGTGATGTTTTATCTTTATGCAACAATCTCCTGACGTCCTGTCCAACTGTGGTCATATGAATAGGCCTATATACCTTCAAAAGCAAACATGCAAATTATCGAGGAAACAAACAGATTTTGCATAAGCGCACTTTGTATAAGATCAAAAGTGAATCAAATTGACCTTTAAGATATCTGCTTTGGAAAACAGATAAAAAGTTTTCGATTTCATTTTCCACGCACTTCTCCCTTAACCCGTTTGTTTCCTGAATGCAGGTGGCATACTATGGCTGTACTTATTTGGTATATATCTGCGCTGATTTTTAGCATTTAATACGTTTATTCAATCTGTACCTGAATTTATTTGATTGTATGTCTTGCCTATGGACAATACCCCTGGCGCATGTTGCTCCAATCTCGGGAGAATTTGGAGAATCAAAAGCTTATATACACAAGCAAATATACGCAAGAGACATGCACTACCTGCGGTCTCACATTCATACACTCGCATTGAAATTCGTTATCAAGGATATATATGATTCGATCTGCTCTCGGAGAATTCATAAAGGAGGACTCGCGGGGGAGAACGCAAACCAACAATGACTGAATCACATGCAGGCTCGCAGATCTAGATTGCCGACAAATCCTCCAATACTGCGTAATCCTACCCGCCGTTAGCCCACTTCGTGCAGCGTATCGAGAGGTATACAGCCGAAATGCGAGCCGATCGTTAGAACGTGGAGTACTTGCCATTTGCTCGCTCGGACTCTCTTATACCCCGTTCCCACTGCCGATCAGATCAACTCGATCAAGCGAGATCAATCCCGATCACCTATTTTTACCAGAGCAATCCCGACCAAATGCTCGATCGTCCTTCAACACGATCCCTTCCCGACCGCTATTCGATATTGTACGATCCACACCCGACCATTCTCGACATCTCCAGAATCTCTCCTCGACAACCATATAGATCTCTACTCGAACATCCCGATCTACACACAATCAATACACGATCGCTACACGGTCAATACTCGATTTCTATTTGACTTCTTAGACCAGCTCGACATGACATCGAACGGGTCGGCAGGTTCGTACAGTGATCGAGTGAAAGAAGAATTGGTTACAGTTATTCGTTTGGTTATATGAGACAATTCAGTATTAATACTTGAATACAGCATGGCTCAAAAGAGTGCTATAAAACTGACCATTAATTGCAAAAGCATGAATGAACGAAAGAAATGATTATCTTTGGTATAGGTTTTCCAGGCAAATTTCGCACTTTTGTTAGTCCATTTGATAAAAGGTTCATTCAATTTAGCGAAATCCTCGTCACTGCACATTCTTTCATTCAAAATTGCAAGTTGTTCGTTCAGTATTAGCATTCCGATCCAATAGATTTGCACATGTGCCTTTCGAATTCGTAAAACGGGCATTCAAATTGGCACGTGCTCTTCAGTCATTCAAATTCGCCAGCACTGGCGAAAGGGGTACTTCAATCATTTAATTTCGCGCATGGGCAGTCAAATTCCTAACATGTTCATTCAAATTAATGCCATGTTATTTCTTTTTTGAAAAGGTGATAATATTTAGACGCGTATTTCTATGTGACTTATTGTTTAATCCACGCACTGTTAAACGGTAAAAGTATCGTATTTTTTACCATTACTCGAGTCGGCTGTTCTGTAACGCCCCTTTTCTTTCATACATGCCATTTTAGGCCTACATGTACCAATACTATTATATAGTTTAACTTCATCTTCTTCCAGTCATGACGGCACAAGCTTAGTATAATAGAAACAGACGTATTACAATTTTCTCAAGGGGACAGAAAAAGAATTATAGGAATATTTGATGATCATAACCTTGACTTCCTACAACTGGCCGACACACGGAATAAAGCGCTCAACGGCGAGATAAGTTGTGGCCATGCACATATTGCATTATCTTCGGACTTGAAGAGTCACTAAGCACATTAAAGAAAAAAAAATGTTTCCAAAATGTCTAAAATGAGTACGAAAATATGAAATGTAATGACGCTTGGAGAACAATAACTAAGTTATAAAAAAAAGAACCAAACCATAAACATGCGTGCTAAATTGACTGCAAAACATGTTAAATTGATTGCCAAAAATGAATTTGAATGAACGAGAGAAGCATGTCCGTGATCACGTGACTATAAAATTCTAAACTGAATGAACGAATAACGAAATCGGTGCTTATTTTACGAATTTCAATTGAAAAAGTGTTAATGAGAATTAGGTTTAAGGTAATTTGAATGCTCCAAAATGAATTTGAATGAATATATCATAAAATTGAACTTCCGAACATGTCATCTATGCTCTATTTTGCTAAATTGAATGCAGCATTTAGGAATTGGACTGACAAAAGTGCGAAATTGGCCGGGAAAACCTACAGTTGATAGAAGAACACTTCCTATTTTGAAACCACAATTATCAATTCTCGCGCAGGCGTTTCGATTATATAGTCATTTTTCCTGAAAAAAAAAACCACCGATGATAAAGACTGATCACTCCGTTTGTGAGCCACTCAAAAAGGTACCCCCCCCCCAAAAAAAAAAAAATGCATTCACTTGTATTCATTCAGTTTATCCGTTTTTAGTAATTACTTTTTGACGCATTCGTTATCAGTTTTCACGGCTGCACTATCGCTCAGTCAAGTAGGATATCAGTGCCCAAAGTTACAGATTTTGTAAATCACAAATTTTCATGGAGATCAAAGCGCCTGCATGAAGATTGATTATCATAGTGTCAAATAGAATTTGAGGTGTTTTTTCCTATTGAACAATGTAACGATTTCATTCAGTCGCTCATGTCTTTTTAAATAAGAGACAGTTTTGTAGCACTCTGTCTGCCGGGACACCATGTATAATATAATAGGTTCGTTCATATGCATTCAATATTTGCATTGGATGTGAAGAATAGCAAATCAAAGTTTGATCTCTCGTGAAAAAAAAAATACACCGCCACGCTTCGTAAATGCATTACATTATTATAGGCGGGCTGAAACTAACTTGGTCTAAAATGAAACATAGGCCTATATGCCCATAAATGCACCATAGTTTAAAAAAATGACTGTTCTACAACCCTATTGAGTCGTGTTATCTTTGTCATTATTGTTCTCATTATTTAAGAATGAAAAAGAGAATGAAAATATGTATGTATGCATTGATAAAGTATAAGCCCAAGAGTGTGTAAAAGAAAATACATGTATCACATTAATTTCTAAATTCATGAAGTGTGCTGATATGTGGAACAGAGTACATTATTATGAAAATTAAAACAATATAACATTTCACATTAGCAAAAAGGATGAAAATCTTGGTTGTTTATTTTTTTGTCAACTCATCCTAGCCAATCAATATCAAGGTTGACTTCAAGCAGTGTACATACAACTCTCAATGAAAAAAAAAGAAACATTATTAAGCGAAGCAAAAGTGTAACATCTACGTAAATAAAAGTAAAGTAAGTCACTGAGCATTTATAAATCTAAGTTACAACTACCGTTTTAACACGTCAGCGTAAGAAATAGATTTTATATCAACGTAATCAACTTCAACTTTGAAACAGACAAGCTAGCAATAGAATTCAAGAAACATTTCTCAGTATATAACTAAAGTAAATAATCTAGAAAATTTCCTTTCACGTTACAGTCATATTGCCAGAATACCGAATTTTTCTCAGTTTCAATCGTGTTTCCTTTCTTTCTTCTGAAATTTTTGTCTGGAAAGTCTAATTCTACCATGTCTGCTGTTTAGGATTTGTTGTCTTTTCTCTCTTCGTGGCCCTTTTCTTTTCTTCAGTGGGCCAGGAGTGGCTAAAGATACTGACGACATTTAACTTTTTAACGTGATCAAGGACTGCATATATTTTCATGAACAATAAATGAGTGCTAAGAAAGTACGTCTGCACTTGCTGCAACCACTATCAAAAAGTTATCGGTATTTGATCGAGTGCCGGTCGAAGCATGATCGAGTTTAGTCGAGTATCAATCGACAGCAGTCCTGTAGCTGTCGTGTAGCGGTCGAGTTATTCATGAAACTGATGAATCCTGGATCGAGATGATCTGAAATCAATCGTGTCGCATTCGAGTATAACTCGAGATGATCGGGAACTGAGCTCGGGGAAAAATCCGTCCCGACCACACTAGATTTCTATACGACCGATTCCCGATCAGCTCGATCTCTTCTCGATCACTACCCGAGCTGTTGGTGTTCGGGCTTCCTACTCGAATATTTTGGACATGTCCAAAATTATCGTGAAGGTAGCAGGAGCGATGCCGATCAAGGTAGATCGACCCCGAATACCAATGCCGAGCGAGCCCGACCAGGCCAAAAAAGCTTGATCGGGATTGATCGAGTTGATCTGATCGGCAGTGGGAACGTACCATTAAGTAGGGCTATTACGATCTCAAACATTATGAGCCACGCGATATTTCGCCATCATCGCAACACTCGAAAGTAAATTCGGAGGGATAGCCACAACATCATCTAGGGCTTATGTATGTATAGAATATTCCATCCCTGGGGGCCGTCTCGGCTGCTGCCAACCTGGGCAATATGATGACTTGGAAAAGATCGGGAGTGAATCTCGCTTCTTGTTCACGCTATTATTAAACAAGCAAAAAGTTAAGTCATCGTTATTGCAACAGAGACAGACAGACAGACAGACACATGCCTATCTATCATTATCAATCAGTCTCCATGTGAGTATAATTAATATCAATTCAGATATTATCACTATCATCCATATATAAGTGGATATTTACATGGAAAATAAATGAAATAAATAAAATTAATTTGTATAGAAAGCAAATGAAATAAATGAAATGTCTTTATCAAAAAACCATATGAAATAAAACTTCATGGAAAATAGATGAAATTAGATTAAATCAAATTAAACAGATATAGGTTGAGAAGTATTATCTCCGCAAGATTCAATGCTTTAGAGCGGGGTGCCTTCCCTTGTGGCCAGTGGCGTATTCGCTCTGTAATCCCGGGATGAAAAATGGTTTATTTACGCATTATTTACCATAATTTATTATGCAGATAAATAAAAACCCAGCTCTAGTGCTTCAAAATAGTGCTAAAATGTGAGTTATTGATAGAAAGAACCAACGCAAAAACTTTAATCATTATAACCAATGTTGAGTACAGTTGAATTTGCAAAATGTGAACAATAGTAATAATAAAATTGTTTCTATAGATATAGACTAAACCGTCTACAGTTTCTGTTTAGATAACAATAGTGATATCTCCCTATAAACATTTTAGGCTTTATTGTGACATTTTTATACGGTAGGATGTTTTGGGATACAACTGACCTACACATATGCATCAAATGGGATAACTCGAACATTCCTTAAATCATTGCTCCCAATGGTAAACAGTGCCTTTACGCCTTGTAATAAATAGGCTCATCTCTTCTCCTCGTTGAGATCACGAAACAACATTGTCACTCTTTCTAACAACAGATGTGTTTTCGTATCTTCCCGTAGCTTTTCTTTACACCATTGACAGTCATTAAGCTTTGGTCATCAACCTCACGTTACTCAGTAAATAAATAAGAAAAGAGTGGGGGGGGGGGGGACTGTATAAATCCACAGGCGTCTGGTATTGGTAAACGTTTCAGAAAAGTTCGCTCGTTCTTCGCTGATGCTCCTTTTACGTTTAACGAAATAGTTAAATAGAGTGAGTCTATAAAACGACAGTTACAATACTGACTATGAAGCGTTCGTCACTTCTTTTTTTTTTTTTGCAATATTTCCATGCAGTTCTTGTAATTATCCCTCAACTCTTATCGGTAGCACCTGTTCAAAAACACTAGAAATTACCGTAGCCTTAATTCTTCTGGTATGTATCTAAATGGTATTGTCTATACGTTGTCTCTCTGAGAGATCGTGTGTTTGTATTTCAAAAAAAAAAATTTATTTGTTTCAAAGAAACAGAACACTCGTGCTCTTAGTTGTAAAGTACACATCCCAAGGGATCGTCCACGCAAATATTTTGTATATGCTCCAATTAATATACCATGACGCAAGCATGGTATTATAGACGCTGGTCTGAGAATTGCACTGGTACACTGTACTGCGATAAGGGATCGACATTACGTAACATCGTGTTGATTACCACTTTAAAAATCCATCTGGGTCACACACGTGTTGAAGATGCTGTGGTCTTTATTCATATAATTATTGCATAACTATCGCGCGAGATGGAAGTGACGTAACAACCAATCATCACTTCGATCACTAAAACAAAAGAAAGCACAAAAAGGAACATAAAGAAAACATTAAAAAAATCAACGATGATTGCTACACTGCAAAAAAGTCCGGTGTTAAAAAGTGAACACCGAGCTGGTGTTAAATTTTCGGTGCTCATTTATGGTGTTAAATTAACACCTCCGGGTGTCATTTCCAAATTTTAAACTGATTTTTGAAGAGTTTCTTAGTAACTGCACTTCTTGTTGATTTTTAATCTAAACAAGACGATCAAGAATTTTACATTAAAATACGAGATTTTTGAAAAAATGTGAAAATAAATTTACACCAAAGTAACACCAGCTGGTGTGGTCTCTTATTGAAGCTGGACGGGTGTTAAACCATTGATATTAACACCAACAAATATCAAATCAACACCATGTGGTGTCATTTTTTAATTAACACCAGTACAGTGTCAAAATAACACCAGGTACAGTGTCAAATTAACACCACGAAGTGTCAGGAGAACACTTTTCAACACCATCACAGTGCATTTTTAACACCTGTGGGTGTGGTCCTTTATTGAAGTTTGATCGGTGTTAGATTTAACACCCGTGGTGTTAAATCTAACACCGATGTTTTTACAGTGTATTCTTAGAACGCTCTAGAAAATACACACCATCTGTAAGTATTAAAATGTTTGAGTATACGATGATTTTTGTTTTGTGCACTTCCTACAGTGTGTCATTCAATTTTCGTATCTATTTACCCCGTGTTATGGAATTGGTTATTATGTGTAGGCGGTTTTGACCAAACGAGAAAATGTTACAATATCAGTAGAATAATCGGATTTCTTTTGTCAGAAGATTATAATATTTATATATTATATGAATATTATAATCTCCCTTCATTTTTGGTTACATGATTTTGTGATCGTGACGGTGATGATAATACAGTAATCATCACTATGAGTGTTAAAGCAGTGTGTGTAGTCTTATTTACAGTCGGTCTTCTCATCTAGTCTCTAAAGGCATAATTTACCATTTGCAGAAGAAACAAAAACCCAACATTAGTGCTTTAAAATATTTCTAAAATGTCAGTTATGGATAGAAACAGCCACTGTAAAAATTTGAATCCGCATAATCGATGTTAAAGGGACTGTACGGTACTGGTTGAGGTAGGGATTCATGTTTTGAACATTCCTAAGTGAGATAATGAAAAGCCTCTTATGAAATATGAAAGAGCATGTAATTCTAAGAAGGATTCAACGTTTATTTGAAGAAAATTTGTTTTCAAATGGTTGAGATATCCAAAAAAGTGCTAATAATAAAAGGCGACATGCCCCAACTTTATTAGGATCTCTTTGTTTCACCTTGTTTTTGGATATCTCAGCCATTTCAAAACCGATTTTCATCAAATAAACTTTTGATATCCCTTAGAGCTGCATGCTCTTTGACATCTCATAGAGTGGTTTCTGAATATCTTGCAAAATGTTAAAAGCTAAATCTACACCTCGACCAGAACTGTACACACCCTTTAAGTATTGTTAAATACACAAAATGTGAACAATAGTTACAATAAAAATGTTTCGAGACTAAACCGTCTACAGTTACGGTTTAATGAGAAAAATACTGATATCTCCTTATATTTCAGGCTTTATTGCAAAAAAAAAAAATCTGTATGGTAGGATGTTTTGTGATACAACAGATCTACACATATGCATTGAATGTGATATTTTCAATCACTGCTCTCAAAAGTAAACAGGACCTTTAAGGCCCACAGTGGGCAAAGTGTTTAATATACAATGTCAATAGGATTTCAGGATCGTGATCATGAGGGCATAGCGGGAGTTATTAACCCCCATCATATACCACGGGCACTTCCATTAGTATCAAATGGGAATAAAACCCATTGTGTATATATATATATATATATATATATATATATATATATATACAAATATATATATATATATATATATATATATATATATATATATATATATACTATATATATACAAATCAGACAATCCGTTCAAAAGTTGTGAATTTTGAAAGTTTCGGTTCCTCACCGCTAGATGAAATGTCTGTAACAGCGTGTGACGACAAGTATGAACGAGATTAGGAAAATGATATGAGGAAAATGATATAAAGAGATAAAGGCAATTTCATTTTCATGGAAAGTGCACATTCCCTCCTCTTGATAACTACATTATGATTTATGTTAATAGTACATATTTCTACTGCTTCTCAAAGAGTCCTTTTGCATTAGCATACCATCTAGAAACATGAAGACACTTACGAAGATGGTGGAATCTTCAAAGGCCACATTGCCAAGTCACAAAGGGAAATCTATAAAGCTGTGTCTCATGTAGGTGCCTACCCCCTTTTTCTTACTCTGTCTGAATTGTTGGGGTTTTTTTTAATCCTCTCAAGTCACAACATCCAGAGTGTAAAAACATTTGCGTTTTCAATCGCGTGGAAGAAAAAAAAAGAAGAAGCGATTATTTTTCTCCTCATAAAGCTTAACCATTAAGATGATATTTGGTCTTGTAACAGAAAGCCTACCTCATATTATAACGATTTGACGATTTCCCCTACTGGTGCGGAAATGATCGTTGTAAAATGTGAGAGAGGAAAGCATTTGTAGCTACCCTGACTTTTCTCCATTTTTTAAAGGAACCCTCACTTTCTCTCTTCACTTTACGTTTGTTTCTCTATCTTTTTTTTTCATATTTCTCTCTCTTTTTGTCAAAGCGGATCGTTATATCACAATCATTCTTGACGTCATTTGCAGTGTTGCATGTGGCTTGATTGATATTGGGAATTATTTGAGGTGGACGAGTACCTGAGATGCACTTGTCGACGAGGTCATTTCATTTCATAGCTGCTCGCAAACTGACTATGCCTCACAGCAATCAATCCCGTTGTCATGCATGTTTGCACTCTGAAAAATTGCTGCAATGACACAGCTTTTTTTCTTTGAAACGCTAAATGTCTAGCTACAGTTGCAATGAGGTAACCGTAATTTTGTTACGTATTTAATAACAGTCATAGTTATGTTTTATGACACCACTCTGTCATTGAAGCAATAGAATCCTAGAAACCATATTACTGTAGTTTGTTGTTCTTAATATTTTCATTATTTGTATGATTCATTGCGGGTAATCTATGGGTAAAATAAAAAATATATGCATACATTTTATTTGAATAATCCTAGAATGCCTCTAAATTGTTGAATACCTAAAGATCGATTCGTGAAAGACTAAAGTGAATGTTTTTCTCAAATTGGCAAATTGGCAAATGTTTACAATAATTCTAAATATTAGCAAATTTGATAATGTAACCGATGATATACTGTAGGATGCACAATAAGATTCAGAATCACCAATTGAATGAAGACGATATGATAATATCTGCATCACAACTCCACGATCAGTTCATCACACGAGCCCGACATGCACGAGTCATTACAGCCCACGAGTCATACAGCTCATGAAGTCGATACTAGGCAAATAAAGCCAATGAGTCCGACAGTACGCAAAGAAGGCCCACGAGTCAGACACCAACAAAAAGAACACGGTCCACGAGACAAACACTATGTACATTAAGCCTTATGATGTCATGAGTGTTGGACTCGTGGGCCTTGTTTGCCTTGTGTCGGACTCATGGGCCTTATTTGCCACGTGTCGAGCTCGTGGGCTGTATGAGTCGTAGCGGTCGGACTCGTGACGTGCGCCCCAACTACACCAGGACTACACGGGATAAAGCGGATGTGGTCCACAAGGCGTGGCCAGTTTCCATGGAATCACAGTGTGTCTGTGATAAAAATGATCTTATTTCACACTTTCTATAGTGCTTTGAGTGTTATTTAAATGCCTCGATAAGTGACAATTGACACTGATTAATACCTAGATTATAATATCTGTGTATCATTTATGATAATAAAGATGATAATATAATGATTCCTCAACTCTGTGGCGGTATTGTGTAAAGTCATCATGTTCATCATTAATTTTTGAGCAGCACGGATGAGATGTATTGATGTAGTGTATAGCAGTGTAACGAAACATAAAGCAAAACAAATCTTCCACTGATCTTGCCATCGATGTCACATTTGCTGCCTCATCAGAGTTCATACAAACCCCTGTAGCAACCCAGTTGTATACAGTTTATGAATTTAATGACGAAGCTCTTGAGGACAAATACAGAAAAAAAATCACAAAGTTTTTCTGTCGGTAACTCATATTGATTTGCTCGTCTCTCCTTGTCCTAAGCTTTCTAAGCGAAAGTGTATACAGCATGGGAAAGGGACATTATTACAGGCTTCATTCCTGCAGGGAGACAGCCCTTTGATTTATGTCAACAACGAAATGGTCGTTTAATCGACCATGACGGATTGACTGACAGCATCCACTGCGAGAGCGATTTCCGAAAGCGTATAAGACCGTTTATTATGTTTACATCTATTCCATCCTCGGTTTTGTTCCTGACGTTAGAAAATATAAGCATAATCAGTGCTGTATGTACATGCATTTTTTTTTTCTCTTCATCTGCGCAACATATAAAATGAATATATATTTAGGTATATAACACATAAATGCATGTATCATTATATATACATACATACATACATATAACCAGGTATTATGACATAATTATGCAAAAATATGAGGAAACATGAATGCAATTGTATATGAATAGGTAAATATATACATGTATATATCATACAAATATATACGTATATATGTATATACATATATATATAAATGAATAACAGGAATTAGTTTCTGCTCGGAGTCCAAAAAAGTATAGATTCACAACAGTAGTTCAATATGAAAACTCCGTGAGAGACGTAGTTCTCACGGAGTTTTCATATTGAACTACTGTCGTGAATCTATACCTTTTTTTTTTTGGACTCCGAGCAGAAAGCAATTCCTGTTATTCATTTATATATGTATATATATATATATATATATATATATATATATATATATATATATATATGTGTGTGTGTGTGTGTGTGTGTGTGTGTGTGTGGATACATGCAATGTATAAATGTTTACATACAATCTCCTGTTTGAAAGACGTGAATACAGTTTTTACTGCACTCATCTCGTTCCATCGCCGAGACATTTACATCTCGAGTGTTAGATGTCAATCTTACCACGACTCAATTATAATGTTAATTCAACATGGAGTACGAACGGAAGCACGCATTCAAGCACAGTCGCTTGTAATGAGACCGTATCAATTAAAGAGCTGGGCATACGGTTTGATGAATAGCGTCCGCTGGCCCTTTCAATCAGATCTAAGGTTGATATGAACGCACTTTCCGCGATGCTGCGTTTAAGGTCAGTATAAATGTTGTTACACACTATTGGCGATGACTCTTTTGATGGGCATCGGAATCGCACTCGACATCAATCAAACTAAGGACGAGAAAATATCATCTTTATCTCTTCAGGTGACACAACACTGACATATAAAGTAAACTCGTGCTATGTTACCTACAGACATATGTTGTCATTTCATCTCATCCACGTTGGGAGCCGTATGAAAGGGAGTTCATCATTTTCTCTTCGAACAGAAATTCCCAAACGTCAAAGATGTAGCAGCGAAGATAATGATGTTATCTATCTTACAGCTTAGGAAGAAGAAAAGCGCCAGAGAGCTGGGAAAGATACTCATGTAGGCAACGTTAACATACATCATAACATTTTTAGAAAAAAGGAGAGAAAAATATGGTGCAGAAAGACATGATTATGCAGCGCTTCTTCCCTAATTATACGTCTTGCTGCCATATCAATACCGCTCATTATCCTCATGCTAGCTGTCATGGGGGCAAAATTTGACGCAAATAAACTTGATACCCCGCGGGAGATGGGTAGTCTTTTCTCACCCCCCCCCCCCCCCCCCCCCGATTGACAGGAATGACGCCAAAGGAACTCGGCAGTTTTCTTTGTCGTTCCGTGAGAAGTTACCGGTAATCCATTTTCAAAACCCAAAGCAAAATGTTACATGCAAAGCTTGTCATGATCTAAACTCTCAAGTTACATGAATATTCTCGTTATGGGGGGGGGGGGGGAGATGCAGGGAGGGGGAGGGGAAGCCGTATTGATTCCGTGTATCATGTGTATGACAAAAACACGCCGCTCTTTACACGCAATTACGCGCTACTCTTGGTATCGACGCTAATTAATTGGCACAATGGAGTGGGGAGTTGCGCAGTCGTCCCCTACCAAACAAACGCTAATAAGGTCGAACACCATGCATGCTAGGGCAAAGCTCGACGGCAGGTGTACGGGGGATGTTGCTGCACCACATGCGCCGGCCTCCCAAATTGACCTAATATACTTCGCAGCACTGACGGCTTTTCCGAGACGCACGAATCACGCCGTCCGAGCACTGCTGTATGTTTTATACTCTACGCAGGCACTCGAATCGAAACGGAATGACATCATAATAGCATGATGCTTTATTATCTCCAATGAGCACGTACCACTCATAAACAATTAAACTCATTCTGCCCAAGGCTGTGCGTTAAGTCGTATATAAGAGAATTAGTGCATTGTGGTATATAGTTAGCGGTCTGACCTTTCTGTGCGAGCTTGAATCAAGTTAGCGGTATATTGGCGCTAATTCAAATTACCTGTTAAAAGCCATGTACGGTATGACGTCACACCCCGCCTATTGAATATAATGTTAGTCTTATGGTCCAGGCACTCGTTAAGGCTGGTAAATGTAAAGTAATGGTATTTGGTAGATTTAGATCTTGTATACTTTATGGTCACAATAAACAATTTCGTATACCACCAATCTGCCTGCCTAGCAGTAGGTTCACACTTCTTATCTTCTGCGGGTATTAAATATACACGCGCCATGAAGTATGACGTGCATTCGAATACTACAGTCCCTTCGAAAATATCTATAGAGACTGTCTTGTCAGCTACTCAATCAAAGATGAGTCAATGTTTCTAAGGTTATTGGGATGTCAAAACACCATCTTGCACAACACAAGACTATGAATATTATCGATGTCATGCGATGTTATACATCAACAAGAATCAAAGGAGTTAGAAATCTCTAATTTCCTGAGATTAGAAATCAATCTACGAGATTGTGATTAGGAACAAATCCAAAATTAGACTAAAAAAATAGGATGATCTCTAAATATATCAGATTGAGATTTTGAATCGAATTTTGGATTTGTCCATCATCTAAATTTAGGAAATTTATAGAGAATCTCTTCAATATATATATATGTGTGTGTGTGTGTGTGTGTGTGTTATATTATGTATATATATATATATATATATATATATATATATATATACATATTATAAAATCAGAAAGAGTGAAAGAATACTGTATCTAACAATGTATGCATGCTTAGCATGCATGCTCTCTCTCTGTTTTAGTGATATGCTTTTTGTATGTGTATGTTAATTGCTTAAATATAACCACGGAGATACTAGCAAATTGAATGGGGGAGCTATATCCCAGCAACAGTTCTGTCGGAAACTGCAAACTTACGCGGGTTCCACTTTATTTCGGTATCTTGGAATTGTTTCTGTTTGTTTGATTATCACTATTTTAAACTTAATCATCAATCGGACAATTTCAAACTACTACTTTTTAAACACACCCACAACAATGATCATTCCCGAAAAAAAAAAAACACACACACAGACACACGAACACGCACACTCACACATTCACATGTACACATATTACACATATCAATAGAACTCCTAACAACGCATTTCAATATTTCAAAGTAGCTTCCGTAAGTCACAACATGGCAACTGTTCAAATGTGATTAAAACTTCACGTTAAGTTCTTCCAAACTTGGTTTAACCTTTGTTTGTACGTCAGTTACTAATGAAGAAAATGAATACGAAGAAGTAATCTCACTGCTGACAGCAATTCGTGATGCTCTGAAATCTACCTCTCGTGGGTATACTTTAGTGTTTATTTTTTGTGTTTTTTATTTTTAGACAGCTCGGACTTGTACAATTTGAGATGTCATTTAAAGCTCACCTGTCTAGTAAGTGGAATCGCAAAGTTCGAGACCTGCATTGCAGATTTTGCTTATCTTTAATCTTTAAAGCCAGTTGAGACACACATCATAGCTACGAGATGAGTGGATCTAATTGCCTGATGTTTCAGACGCATTGATAAGTTTTAGGTTATGATTGGCAAAAGCGTTTCTTTTTTTAGACAGGGGCTATATTTTTATATTTTAGAGGAAATAATGCACTTATGAGTTTATGTTCCGTGATGTTAGGAGAACTATCCATTAATTTGACAAAACACCTGTTTGCGGGGTTTTTTTTTCACCTCTCCTTATTTATTCTTCATCAACTTCAATTCCTCAACTATAGATTGAATATTGAAGTATGAACCAAAATAATGATTAAACAGGGGAAAATCAATATTAAGAATAGGCCATGTATATATAGCTTAACAATCGATTCGTTTGGCTCATATTTGGGTTTTTTAATATTAATTTTGGTCAACGGTAGTAAAAAAAAAAAAAAAACTGCTCCCACCTTTAGGCTGTTTTTCAACGAGTCTATTAAAATACAAGTATATTTACTGATCAATAACACACATGTGGCTTTGCATACAAAACACATGCCGCAATTCAGAGTAAAAAATGTAATACACTTGGCAGATAAAAGGTAAAGGGCAATTTATTTCACATTGCATTTCAGCTTTGAATGTCAGTTCTAAATTTGGTTGTATAACTTATATTGGCAGACGCGTTGAACCAAATGAAAGTTAATCAAAATTATTTTGGCAATCCTACCTCGATAGGGGTCGTTGACCGTCTACTCCTCCTATTATCCCACAGGTGGGCCGGTGGCTCCAGGGTCGGTGGTCCGCATGCTCGATGATCCATACTTGCCAATAAATGTCACGTACTTTTGAATTCCTGGGGTCTGCAATTGCTGCCGTTATTGATCGTAAATGAACAAGGTTTGTACAAAATTCCTCCAGTGGAATTGAGCGTGGACTCACGTTATTCCGCCTCGCATGGAATGACAACAGTGCAGCGGAGCACCACTCGTCTTGTGTGGTTTTTTTCACTCCAGTCGGATGACGTATTATTCACAGTTGGTAAACAGTCCCAATATTGAATGTATAAATCACATGAATCCGCTATGCGCGCAACGTCGCTTCGAGCGCGAAACAAAAAGGTTATTGTCGATCACCACCTTCCATAGTAGCACGCTGTCGATGTGAACGCGTTCCCTTTCATCAAAAGTCATATCGCCAGTAGTGGATAGAATTCGTCCAAAACTTGTGTGAGCAATGTATAAGATTCTCTTTTCCAAGTGACGTATCCGACATTATAAATCCACGTGATAACACACAGAAAAGTGCACCTGCCGCAGAACTTACTCCTCAAAAAAGAGAGTCTATGGCTGATGTTAGCAGAGCTTTATTATGTTTACACTCTCAATCGAATCCGTCATTAACATGTGTAAGATTTCATCTGAAGTCAACGATCACGAACAACTGGTCATTCTATCAAAATTTGACTTTCTATCGTCGTTGTGGTCGAATATACTCTGGAGATATAATAAGTAATCCATTTAACTCAACAGAAAATACCAAGAACTAATATCGCAAAGGATATTCCTCTCTCTCTCTTCGACGGTCGACACACTAATCCATATCTGGCGCCAAATTTCGAAAGAAGGTCCTCCAATAGCACAACCTTCTCAAAATGAAGGTAAGAATATATTATGCTTTTTCAGTGATGCCACTAAAAAGAACGTGGTTAAACTTCCAGCAACTTCCAGGAGTGGTAATATCGCACCACGAAAAAAAAAGCAACAACAACAATCTTGAATCCAAAGGATCAATCGCTCCCTAGCCGAAGAAAAATCAAGGACGAGTCGTCAGCTGTACGGTGAGAGCAGGCTAAGATACACTTCCTAAAAGCTGGCGGATAAATACGAGCAGAAAGCTACTAATACGGATACAATGAAAAATCCAACGGCTGTCGCGGGGGGCTTCCAGAGCTCTGAGAAAATCACTCGCCGATGAGAAAAAGAGCGCGTCGGTTCTAATACGGAGCAAGCAGACGATATTCAAAGTGCTGAGTCCGCAGCGGGAAAAAAATGATGTGAGCCCTATCGCATTTTCCAGAGCTCATATCGCGTCCACTGTTTGAGAGCCCGTAATGAAAGGATCGAGTACAGTAAGCCCCAGCGTGGTTATGAGTCAATTGAAAGCGGTATTTAGCGGACAAACACAACTTCGTGCCGTATTAATACTTAGCTCACGGATTCCGGGGATGAAAATGTCCGAAGCTTTTCCCCACCAAGAAAAAAAGATGAGATTAACGCCATGTCCTCAATATATACTGCCTGCAAGGAGCAGTTCTGTTCTCGATTGCTCTCAGGCGTTGGAGGGGTATTCTCTTGTTTTGTTTTTTTTTTTGAACAGCTTTCGTCAGTAATCTACTGTAAGTATTGCAATCCGCGTTGTGAGTACAGTTTGCACGCCATCAGACATCTCGCTCTCTCTTTCTCTCCCGCCCAACATTCAACTCACAGCCTGCGATCTCCGCTTTGCAAAACTATCAAGAAAAGGTCACTGACAAAAGTGCAGTCGTTCACAATCTCCTTTGATACTTGATGTTACGATCTTTTTTGCTCAGCGATGGAAATGTACCGGCAGAATATTGGCGCCGTTGCGTAATCGGAATTCGTTCTTTCATAGCTTTACCGAATGCTGACCATTGCTGCTGTGACAGTGAATTTAATATTTGAAGCGTCATTAATAACGCAGATACTGAGAAGCGAACGAAAGCTATACCCCCGCTGCTCATTTTATTGGAAAACATTATCTTTAAAAAATGCCCATTTGAACTTGTGACCATATATTGCACTCATCCACTCTCACATTAATAACTTTCATGCAAGGCGTTCCTGAAGATTGAATATGGGAAGAGAGAGATGACAAAGCTTTATGCATTCGCCATATCACAGCATTCTCCGTGATAACACGTGACTCGATGCTTTCCCTTTTGTGTTTTGTCTCTTTTCGACCGCCGTGGAGAAGAACTCATGTGGTCTAGGGATCGATCATCAATATACGCGGAGTCCATTAAGACGCGCTCGCTTTAGACTCGTCCAGGCGATAGCCACCACTACCACTCTGTACTCCTTGAATATTCGTCGACATTTTTTCCCCACCACGCGTTCGCCTGGGCTTCATTGAAATGGACGCTAGAGGACGTTTCCTCAGCATACTCAAAATGCAGCATCCGTTAGTTTCTCAGTGGCCTTTCTGAAGTAACTGTGAGGTTAGCGCATGCCTTCAAGGTTTTAGGGTTTGTGTGGAGATGTGAGCGCGCGTGTGTGTGTGTCTCCCTTTTCCAACGTGCAATTCAATTGTAGTTCCATCTCAGGTGAGCACGTCACTCCAATTGCTCCTAAGTAATCTGGAGACCACAGAAGGCTGAAGATCTTAATCCAATCAATCTACCGGGCTGCCGAAACAGATCAACAGAACTCACGCCCTTGAGGAATACCCAAGGCGTTTTCAGGATACCTCCCCCTGTGACTCCAACAACCTGACCAACCCGAGACCACAATCAATACAATCATATATATATATATATATATATATATATATATATATATATATATATATATATATATATATATATAATATATATATATATATATATATATATATATTCGCGCATCAATTCTACTCTGAGTAACCGTAATGAATATAGCTGACACTTTGCCATTTGTAGATAGTAATCACTGGAGACTTCGAGAACTGGAAAACAACAACAATAACAGCACACACACAGGGCTTTACTGCACCTGTTTTGAATTGATCACTATCTTCTCGAAGGTGACTGATAACCCGATGGTTATTGACGTGTCTGACGTAATTGAGATTGCAAAAGTTATTCTTAAAGCAGCATGTTCATTGCAACTAATGAAGATTTGTAAGCAAATCACTGTTCGTAATTTTGGCTCCTCTTTACAGAATATTGGCGTCATCACACGGCGAATCGCGCGTTGAGCGTGCTCCCACACGTGATAAAGCGGGTTAGCGTCGCTGATCGTCGGCTGCGTATTCCATTGAAGATGCCGTCTTTTTTCCGCGTATGCAAATGAGGCATTTCATGCTGAAACAATTACACGTAAGGGAATTATCAGTGAAGATGAGATACGCATCAATGCAAGAGGGGTCCCAAGGAAAAAATATGCGTAATTATATCTTCTATTTTAACTGATTTGTCGCTAAATCTAATTCATGCCCGCTTCAGTCTCGGCGCAAATCTCTTACCCCTGCTTACACTGCCTTAGTCTTTTTACAATTTTAGCAATACGGATGATTGATTTGTCTGTAGAACCCCAGTTACGAAGAAAACTGAAAAGGGTATGTATCGCATTGGATACATTGTTCTGTCAACGAATGATGATGCTGCTTATACAGATATAGCGATGACAGATATAGCGATGACACTTTAACCTTTCCAAGTCAAAATGATCGAAGGAATTTTTCAATTGGGAAAACGAAAAGAATAACTACACGACATACGTATACAGAGAAGAAATAATTTCTCTCACCTATTCACCTATTAAAGTGTGTGTGTGTGTGTGTGTGTGTGTTTCTGTGTAATGTAGTCATCCCCACCTGTTCTCCCCCGATCAATGATAATTCACTCACACCAAAATACAGAGTACCAACCAAAACAGCAGCAGACTGCTGTTTCCTTATTTTTCTCTCTCTGCGTTGCACTAACATTCAACCAGCTTGTTATCTTAACGTTTGTTTCCCAAGCGCGGGTAAATCTAATCATACCGTAGGTCTACTGACGTAATTACCCGTGGACAGAAAGCTTAGCATAGAAACTCCTCCACGAATTCGCTCTGCAAGGTGACGTATTTGGTGTTGTTAAAAACACGCTGAAAAGCCCGCACAATACTAACACTGTGATATGAGTAAAGGAGACAGACAGAATAAAACCAACAAAATCATTTCCCCCTTGTTCCTGATTAAAGGTGGAGGGTTGTGCGAATTCATTAAGCGTTTGTCGCTCACTTGTAGAAAAATCACGTTGATATGATCGCTGGCTTTGCGAGGGATTTCATGGTGGCATGCGCGCTATATTGTGACGTGCCAGCATATTCGATGATCGGTGGACTCTCGATGTGAATTTCAGGGTGAAGTCAGGTACATTACCATGACTGGCCTTGGACACATTCTGTTCGTTGTGGTACATGAACTTATTTCATAGAAGGCGCAAATTAGGCACTGGTAATGATTCTAATAAGCATTCACCTGTGAATTTAGAGTTACATTATTGTATCCGTCTATTTCTACCCATCTATTAATTTTTCTATCTATCCATCCATCCATCATACTGTATAGTATATATTCATATATTTATATTTATATATATACATATATATATATATATGTGTGTGTGTGTGTGTGTGTGTGTGTGTGTGTGTGTGTGTGTGTGTGTCTACATAATAATCATGACGTTTTGTGATGTGTTGCAAAATACGTGCGAAAGTTGCCTTGATATATATATATATATATATATATATATATATATATATATATATATATATATATATATATATCAAGGCAGCTTTCTTTTTTATGTGGCACAGCCACCGAGTAACCGCTTATGTTGATCCTTGCGTAGTATGCGCATACATACCTACCTACATACATACATATGCTCATGATAATATACACACCTTTGTTTGTTTGTTTGTTTGTTTTTTTTTTTTTTTTTTGATCGTTGCGTCTTCCTGCTCCATGTGAAGTAATCATCATCACACTCATCTTTGTGGCATTTTTGCTCTCTATTACTACCCTGCTCCATTATTTTCTTTCTCTCTCCTCCTCCTCCTCCTCCTCCTGGTGCACATGAGAGTTTTCCAACATCTTCATACAATGGTCTTGAGTTCAATATAAGCTGATCGATCACTTTCCATATCTCCCTTTCAATGCCTTCTCTCGTTCCCCTCTCTACTTCCCTCTCTATCTCTCTCCCTCTATCTATCTCTATCTTTATATATATCTTTATCTATCTATATATCTCTCTCTCTCGCTATCTATCAATCTATCTATCTATCTAACTCTCGCTCTCTCTTCGTTATTTCTATAGTATATGGATAATAGACGAGGATAGTTTTGAGTGAACTCCATAAATCGTACCGAATACCAATCACAATGTGAAATCTTCCAGGGCATCGTTGGAATTGATGATTGCAAACACTGAAAAATAAATCTTTCTCATCCTTCTTGGAGAGGATGATGGAGAAATATTCTTTCTTTTTTTCCTCCCAGAAGAGACTGCCTCTGGCCAATTCAGCAGTAAATGGGAAATCCAGAACATCCTCTCAAAAGCTGCGATGTAGTTTGAATAATGCCGAGAAGCGGTCTCCGAAAATTGTTTATGTCATTCGCATGGCGAAGACAGATTGTCGAGAAACTGTCTTTATCTATTCTTTACGTATTTGTTTTTTTTTTTGGTCAGATTAAAGCACCAGTTTGTGCCATGATAGTCATCAAAACATTGACAAAACATAATGATTTTATGCTTTTCAATGAAGTCAGTATCGACAATTCGTTAAACTGTTTATCCGAAGAAGGAACGTAATTGACGCATTCGTTTATAAGCTTGGGGAGCACTTCTCGAACACGGAACTTCTCTGAAGAAGGTTTGTGCAATGTACATCTGAAAAGAATAGAGGAAGAAGACAGCAGACATCCATACATCCATACAATGTAATGGCCCGTTTCTACAGAACAGCTTAATGCCAGATATGAATTATTGCTAGCCTCGAATCAGCTCCGGCGTTTGACGAGTGCACCGCGAAATGCAGCGTCCCGTTCGGCCGCCGCGTGAATCCCGTATATTGACACGTTGCCGTCAAGCGACATGTATTGGAAATGAAAGTGATAGGGGGTAAGCGACGTACGTACACCATTGAGACTTGACCTTTTCTGTGAGGCGTGGGGAAGGGGGGCAAGGGAGCCAGGGCGGCGGCTGCGATCAATACGCGGGAAAAGAGTTTGGTATTTTCACTACTCTCTCTCTCTCTCTCTCTCTCTCTCTCTTTCTTTCTCTCTCTATCTCTCTATCTCGTTGTATTATGTCCCGATTTACTAAATTGGAACGCAGGTCACCCTCATGCCATGAATAATGCAGACGATAGATTAACAAGCAAAATAAGAATCATTCATAAGTCATCGACATTTACACACCAGAGTTTGAACCCGGCTATTGTGGCCTTCCCTATCGGAGCATTGTCAAGGTTTCCCGGCTAAGTTCACTCCTCCCACAGGTACAATAAACGCCTACGTCCACTTTTTTTCTTTGACTACTTAGGTCAATAAAATCGGGATTACCTAAAATCGAAATCAACGATTAAAGGTCGTATATCCTTTTTCAAATGTCACGAAACTTTGCACCGTAGAAGAATAATGTCTATCAAAATCGTGTATAAAATCTTAATGTAATGCCCCTCAGAGTTAAAAAAAAAAAAAGAAGAAGAAGAAGAAAACTAACCCCATATCACTAGAGAATATGTTCCCCTCTTGTCATGATGTTTGTACCGAGAAAAACGGTTGATTTTTTTCCGGGGTCCGAAGAAATTAATTAGAAATTCATAGCATCATAAAAGACCCTTCAGTTTTATTATTCGAACATGGCTGAGGAAAGGGGCTGTATACTTCTACAATAATATATGCCAGCTAATAGATGGAATCTAATTTGCAGTGTTGCAAAGGGGACACACAAACTTTAAGCCAACAACTGTTCAAGGGTCTTTAAGACGAACAACCAGGTAAATTATTTTCTGATCAAATATACGATGGTAATCATAAGTAAACAAAAGAGAACGACGTCGTAGAACTATGAATGCCAACAATTGCTCTTCCTCCTCGGATATGAGAAATATGATTTCCATTTCACATTTTGAAACAATCTAATAGAGACTTCTCCGGTTAAAAAAAAAAAGAACTTGGCGTAATTACCCATTCTTTCATGATTCTTACCCCTGATTTGATTTCGAACTCTGGACAAAATGTTATACATAATTCTATACCTTGTCTTTTACCTGGGCCTCTATTTTTCCAACATTACGATGATTTTAAATGAATAGGTTAACATAGGTTAAGCACTGTCTCATTTTTCTTTTCCGCTTTGAAATACAATGTTCATTCTTTTTGTCGTATACATTGATTTGTTGTATTTAAAGAATTTGCAATATTCGAAATAAAAATTAGAATGAAATTGAATTGAATCGAACTGAATTGGTTTGGGGCCCGATCATTTACGTTATACTTTACCGTTACGTTAATATATTTACGCTGTTTTACCGTGTATGCATTTGTATGGGAAAGGTCACGGTAGTGGGATGATAATTATTGCAATACCTGTGTGGGCAGATAAGCACTGGGCTGTGTAATTGTCTTCTTCTTAAAGCGTGTAATAATGTGTGCAGGTGTGACAATGCAAGACAGTGTGAATTCTGAACGTGCATGGTTTTTGGCATAAGTTTTGTGTGGGTGTGAGAGTATGTAAATAGTTGGCCTTTTATGATTATTGATAAGGAGAAGAAGCACGAGGATGTGTCAAATCAGATGACATTTTTATTACAGTTCAGGAGTGACGACAAATCGGGGGAAAAACTTATCAAGAGCACTGGTGCTATAGTTGATCGGATAAGTTGTTCCAGATGTCGGGTCTGTAATGTATGATTGATTTTTTTGGCTTTAAAAAAATATGGTAGTCTGGGGGGTTCGCGAGTTGGATATGTGTGGACATTCGAATTTAAGTAATGTTATATTGTGAAACAATGATGGAAGTTGATTTGGTGTGTACTTGTACATGGAAATGCCTGCTTGGAAAAAAAAATATTCTACAGAGCTCCTAGCGGGGTGAATATGTAGAGTAAGCAATAATGCAAATAGTTTTTGGTTTTTTTTTTTTTTTTTTTTTTTAGTAGGGTAGTGCTACAGTTTCACCACTCAACATTTGAATGCAATAGATGAAGCCGTATTACAGAATTGTATATTGTATTATTGTATAGGATTGTCCGAGGGTGGCTAGATCATTATAAAACCATTATAACTCTTTATAAGCGAAGGGGTACACTGATATTACACTGACTTTGCACGGTCCTATTTCATAGTACATAATCCTCAATCAAATTCCTTACACCAGAACTCGTTATAACCTAGTCAAGTGCAACAGCATGACATATATTCATGCAGACCGCTTCATGGTGGACTGGATTGTGTATACCTTGTGTTTGATATTTTCCTTGAAAATGAAGACATAACATGTCTTGCATGTAATGATTACAGAATAATAACTTGCATGTTACCTTTTTTTTTTTTTTTTTGGCTACAGATCAAAGATGTTTCACATCGTGATACCGCGCTGTAATAAGTTCATCGTGAAGGATGGATGGATTTTCTTTAAGGTTGTTAGTATGACGTCACAGGGCGGATCGTCTCGAAAACTTTAAAGGCAGGCTTAGTTGTTAGCATGCAGACGACAGGCTCGTGTTGGGGATGAAGAAAGCAATCTTGACGGGCATCCAAAAAAAAAAAAAAAAAAAAGGTGTGTCTGCTTTCTTCATCTCCCTGCGTCAAAGCACTGAGCGGTTTCCATGGTAACGGAGGATAGGGAGGAGCTGGTAGCAGATCCTGGAATGAATGCACACACCTGTCAGGATCATTACACTCCCGGAATGATGTCTCAAATATGACAAAGCTATATACACCTTGTATAGCATCTGACATCTCATGGAATAAGAAAATGTTTCAGAGAATTTTGGTAATTATATACTGCTACATTTTCATTTGCAAATCGTGTGAAGATTAGATGAAAAAAAAAAACTAAAACCGCCCTCAGGTAATTAAGGCAATACTCTTAACGAAAAAAAAAAAGAAAGAAAGGAGGCCAGCATGATGGCTGATGATGATTTATCTTTCGATTCTTCTATATTATACATGTTAGACGTAATGTCCAAGGACCGGATTTCAAACGTATATGTTAGACAATGTCCCCTCTTCATTATGAACTGAGTCATTTCAGTCATCTTTTTTAAATCGATGTAAACTATTTTTAAAGATTCTGGAGTGCTGAAGTCAGAAAGGTGATATAAGTTTAATGTTACATTCTCCCTTGAAAATGAAAAAAACCAATAAAGACGGACCGTTTGGGAAGATTCAGCAGGCCCTATTTTACATGTTTACACTGATATCGAGCACCACCACTATTCGAATTAGATGAATTGATCACGTCATCGTCGTACAAGTGTGATACGAGTACTTTCCGCCACACACGCCTTTCCTGGTTAGATTTTGTTTCTAAAAAAAAAACTAAGATCATTTCCTTCACAATGAATAATTCATCAGATGTAACAACACCGCGATAATGACGGAGCGATTACGATTTCTTCCAGAACAATTTAGATTTTAGGTTTGTGATAATTGGCTGCGCGTGTAGGCAGTGATATATTACGCCATCTTTTATTGTATATTTTACCAAAACTAATATAATTCTTCGATGAAAAGTTAATATGAAACAGAATTGAAATTCCATATTTTTTTAAGGCTTTGTCAGATTGTACTGAAAAAAAAATTGCTTGGATTCATTATTTTTTGGGGAAGATATTTTGAGCGTGGTATAGCATCTCAATTTAAAAGCTGGATACCCAATTAGTAACAGGCAAATGGATATTACAGATTTTTGTTATTTCCTTGGAGACGTAGGTGTGTTGCTATAAAAATGCAGAGTTGCTTCATGCATTGTGATAAAGTAAAAATTGATTAAAAATGACGTACACCGTTCGAATCCGTGCATCTCCACAGGCAGCAGCTGGCTTAGTTGTCGCCTCGATATACACATGACGTCACGCATAGTCTGTAGACTAGTAATTATAGAACATTGGTTAAAGCACGCGCTCCTTGAGAGAGAAGAACAATATTGTGTATGCTGCATGAGACACATCATGAAATCAAGCAAGATTTGGCTGGAAAAAAACTCCTGTGGCTGTCTCTATTCCCCCTCCTTCCATCTCAAACTCTGTTCCCTTTCTCCTGGCATCTAAGTGTCGATGTCTCTTATAGTTAGTTTCTCTTCATCCTTATTCTTTTCGCCTTCTCCTGCTATACCTTCTCCTGATCAGAAAATTGGTCATGGGTTTCTATAAGTTGATTGGGAATTTTCGTAGCCATGCATCAAAAGAGTTCTTTTGCTCGATTCCGAACGAAAACTGATTTTTTTTTTTTATTGAATTGTCATGTTCGGTCTCACTTTTATAGCAACCGCTCAGAAAATTGACCAGGGTAAAACCCTTTTTCTGAATAATGTCTTTCTAATTTATGAGAAATATCAATACCCCCGTGGAATTCAAATCAAACCAATACTTATTTTGGATGCTCTACACAATTATCTTTTTTGTTGGTAATGTCATCACGTGTGGTATAGGGATACCTTTTTTTCTGAAGAGTTGAAAAGCCTGGTTTATTTGATATGGAAAAATGATATATTTACAGCAATCATTGCCGAGCAGGAAAATGATTACATGATATGTTTACTCATGTTTGTCAGTATTGGTACCCAGAGGATAGCCGAATCATGACATGCATTATGTATAGCATCGCTGTAATGCCATTGTTTTCCAGCATAATGGATGACCACTCCAGGACAATGAGAAAAGATGAGTTCTCCTGTATAGTCTTGCTTTATTATGTCATGTTCCGTTTGATCTTTTTCCTGGAACCCTTCCTCCTCTCAAAAGGTGGTTTCACTTAAAAAAATTATAGCGACAAGCAACTTTGTTTCCAGTTTGTTAGATGTAGTATATGATTTATGTTGTGTGTGTGTTTTTTTTTTTTTTTTTTGGGGGGGGGTTTGCTTTTGTTCTGCGTTCTTATTTTGAAAAGTATATTTTGGTAAACACCGGTAGGTATTGGCAGGAGTTACTACACTTTCATGTTGAGTCCAACTATTTTTGACCAGAAAACAGACACACACACACACAAGAACAACACACAAACATAAGGAGATCACAGTGTAGGAATTTGACCACTTAGTGAAAATCATTTTTACACAAAGCACACAATAAACAACATTATTTCACTTATAAACTGCTTGGAGAGGAAAAACTTCAGCTTAAGACTATAACCTCTGAAATCCTTTTCATCCGGAAACCACTATTTAAGCACTAAATCATTTTGTCAATTTAATCACTTCTGCCCTTAAAGAAAAAAGCCCTACAACTAAAAAAATAACCATGTATAAGTTTGCCTGCAGACAGGCAGACAGACACACGTACACCATTGCTGCTCTCTAACTTCTCTTTTTTTGTTTGTTGTGTCCGTCCTAGATTGTCGGTCCCGAATGTCTCGGCGATATTTCCAAACCCGTCGCAGACGACTTACTTCGCAAATGCCGATGCTCGATCGCCTCTTCCCTCTCTCCGCTCCGGGCGGTAGCTAACACCTCGCCAGGCGGAGTCCGACCGCGGGAAGAGCTCAAGTGTGACGCCGGGGATGCCTTCCTTATAAAACTTCAACCTATCAGAAGCTGCTAACAACATCATAAAACATCACGAGCGTAAGATGAACGATGGAGAATCAGAGATGGAGAGGGAGGGAGAGAGAATCTGAAAGAGCAAAGGAGAGAATGGTGTTTGAGAAGGAAGAAGAGAGAGAAAGATGAGAGAGAGAGAGACGGAGGGAGAGAGAGAGAGAGAGAGAGAAGCATACATATCACTTAAATTGCAGTTTGCCTCGAGAGATGCGAAATCCCCTCATTTTGTTACAGACAATGTAACTGGAATGATTCACTACCCTGGCAAATTGCCGTTCTCCGTTTTAAAACATCTTAATTTCATAGTAGAAAGAAAAAGAAATTGGAAAGTCAGCAACAGTTCTTCACAGAGAGAGAGAGAGGTGGGGGGGGGGGAGTAACTTAATCCTCTTGGAATCATTTTTATTTTGGTATAATATTTCATGTAAATGGTTTTCTAAATATCTCGCGAAAAGTTAAAACCTGCATCTCCATCTCAGCTAGAACAATACCATCCATTTTAAACTATAAAGGGTCGAGCAAAAATGGGAGTTTAGAGTTTCTTGAGTCATACAGGTCCATGAGTCATACAGCCCGTAAGTTCGATCCTAGGTAAAATCAGCCCACAAGTTCGACATTACAACACGGGGCTTAATATGTCGGTTTCGTGGCCTAATTGTTCTCTTATAGTGTCGAACTCGCGGGTTGTATGACTCGTGGGTGTCGGCCTCGTGACGTGCACCATACACTCGGTAACGGGACTGAAGATTAATCAAGGGATTGCTTTCGAATCTCGTGCATGTAGCCACCACAAGCTGAAAGAGCCTTCCCACACTTTTGTAAGTTGCCACAACCACAAAGTACGCAAATCAGACAATGTCAGAGGAAATGATGATTACTTCGCCCAGTATACCTTGGACGAGTACACAAATCTTCACGACATAAACTATGTCCTTCCTTTAACGTCATCAAGGAGCTTCAGATTTTCGCGACGCGGACGTTCAGAAAAAAAAAAAAACTGTTCTGCGCATGAAAAAAAAATCGCTTATCAAAATCCATCTTGCGTCGTCTGCGTTTGCACTACGCGTTTTGAGCCGTTTTTGTTTCCACTCAAATCACGACGCAGAGAGCTACTTGATTATAATGGCCTGCGTCTTCGCGTAATCTAAAGCTACTTTGCAACACGACGCAGGGAGAGAGGAGAACGGCGAACGCAATCATCGTCTTTACGTCCGCGCCGCAACAACGGTACAAGCCCTCAACTATTAATGGCAAGTTTTTTCTTTTGTTTTGTTTAGTTATGTTTTTTAATTTTCAAATTTCCAATCTCGCTTAGTGGGCGTTTTCTCTCACCAGCCTCTACTCTAAATGATCGTCAGATGACACTTTGTGTGACCATTCCTAAATAAAAGCGAACACACACACGTCTGTCTGTTTGTCTGCCTGTCTGTCTGTCTGCCTCCTGCCTCTCTCTCTATCTCTCTCTCTCTCTCTCCTGTATTTAATGTCCCGTCTCTTCATTAACTGATACAATCGCAGATGGAAAAGCTGCAAAAACTATGAAATTAGGCAATTTTGCTGGAGATGTAATTTTGGCTCAAAATCGACAGTTTGAGAATTCGATAGCTTGGATTTCAGTCCATACGTTTCTCAATTCCGGCAATATATTTCACACTCACAGCTTATGGTATGCTCAAATTTCAAGTTGTGGACCACTCGGCCGTTTCTGGAGAGCCAACTTCGGCGCAGAGCTTTGAAAGTTTATTACACGTTGACATCTTCAGAAGATGAGTAATGAGCGGTTGTCTTGGATCCCGCCAGCGAAATATTACTTTCGCCCTTCCCGCCATTTATCACCATTCTGCCCTGTGCTGATGTGGCACGCGCACAAGTGGTGGTGGTGGTAGTAGTCGCAGTTGGTTGTGTGTGAGTGTGAGTGTGTGAGAGGGTTAGTGTGTGAGTGTGTGAATGTATGAGGTTGCGTTTTGTGTGTGTGAATGTGCGCGCGCGGGTGCCCGTGCTTGCTTTGCTTAGGTGTATTTATCACGTGTACGAGTGTGCGTGTATGCGTGCGTTCTTGCCTATTTAAAATAGGTGCACTTTAATACTATAGAACATGGATTGATTTATCACGTTTGTGTGGTTGGGCATAAAAGAGTAAAATGATCGTCTTTATTCCGCTATGCTTTTGAGATGTTAGATAGAATTTAGGAGAGAGCTTGTGGGGCCAAAGCTAAACATGTACAAAAATAGGTGAAAACAACACCGTACCCCACAAATCGTGTGTAAGTAGACCAAATTGCCCTACATCATGGCTACTACTAAAACACTGATCAATTCAGTGCTTATTTACGTCGATGTAGGGCAATTTGTCAATCAGTTGCAATAAAAACATCACGACGGAAGAACTTCATAAATTTGAATAACAAAAGCAGTACCCGCTGCATGCTATAAGGATTAGAACCAACACTTGCTGTCGGGCGAAAGCTCGGTGGTCTAGTGGAGATGACGCCTGTCCGGTGATCAGGAGGTCGTGGGTTCGAATCCTGCTCGAGTATGTACGCCCATGATTTTTTATCATGGCTACTACTAAACCACTGATCAATTCAGTGCTTATTTACGTCGATGTAGGGCAATTTGTCAATCAGTTGCAATAAAAACATCACGACGGAAGAACTTCATAAATTTGAATAACAAAAGCAGTACCCGCTGCATGCTATAAGGATTAGAACCAACACTTGCTGTCGGGCGAAAGCTCGGTGGTCTAGTGGAGATGACGCCTGTCCGGTGATCAGGAGGTCGTGGGTTCGAATCCTGCTCGAGTATGTACGCCCATGATTTTTTATCATGGCTACTACTAAAACACTGATCAATTCAGTGCTTATTTACGTCGATGTAGGGCAATTTGTCAATCAGTTGCAATAAAAACATCACGACGGAAGAACTTCATAAATTTGAATAACAAAAGCAGTACCCGCTGCATGCTATAAGGATTAGAACCAACACTTGCTGTCGGGCGAAAGCTCGGTGGTCTAGTGGAGATGACGCCTGTCCGGTGATCAGGAGGTCGTGGGTTCGAATCCTGCTCGAGTATGTACGCCCATGATTTTTTTATCATGGCTACTACTAAAACACTGATCAATTCAGTGCTTATTTACGTCGATGTAGGGCAATTTGTCAATCAGTTGCAATAAAAACATCACGACGGAAGAACTTCATAAATTTGAATAACAAAAGCAGTACCCGCTGCATGCTATAAGGATTAGAACCAACACTTGCTGTCGGGCGAAAGCTCGGTGGTCTAGTGGAGATGACGCCTGTCCGGTGATCAGGAGGTCGTGGGTTCGAATCCTGCTCGAGTATGTACGCCCATGATTTTTTATCATGGCTACTACTAAAACACTGATCAATTCAGTGCTTATTTACGTCGATGTAGGGCAATTTGTCAATCAGTTGCAATAAAAACATCACGACGGAAGAACTTCATAAATTTGAATAACAAAAGCAGTACCCGCTGCATGCTATAAGGATTAGAACCAACACTTGCTGTCGGGCGAAAGCTCGGTGGTCTAGTGGAGATGACGCCTGTCCGGTGATCAGGAGGTCGTGGGTTCGAATCCTGCTCGAGTATGTACGCCCATGATTTTTTATCATGGCTACTACTAAAACACTGATCAATTCAGTGCTTATTTACGTCGATGTAGGGCAATTTGTCAATCAGTTGCAATCATCATCATCATCATCATCATCATCATCATCATCATCACCATCATCATTAACCTTTAATTATAGTACAAAATGCCTTCCCTAAGGTCTCTGGGTTTTTTAGGAACTTAAAAAAGCAGTGCACAGAACATCAAAGAAGTGAAGAACCACTATTTCAATAAAGAGGTCTTTGTGTTGTTGTTTTCTTTTCTTTGTGTATCTCCGCGTTCAAAATCACCAAAATATTTTACATTAATACTAAAAAAAAAAAAAACATAGTTTGTGTTTGCTTTACAAAGAGCAAAAAACACACGTGTTGATCAAACATACCATTTCAAGAGTTTTGCATATTGACACCATGATCCCTGAAAATAAAAATAAAACAAAACAACCAACTACTTTATAGCAAAAATACACATTTCCAGGCACTGTCACCGAAAAAAAAAATTCCACGTTCACCATGCAATACTCGGTCTGCCAATGACCTGTTATTACGTCATTGTCGTGGAAATCAACGCGCGCCTTCAGTGGAGTTGAATTTCATTCGAGCTGCTGAACTGTCAAAATTGTCACATTATCTCCGCTTCGCCTCTTCTCCTTTCGGAAGAATGATCGGCACTTTAGGGCACAATAGAAAGAATTGTATTCCACACGTTAGTCACACAGCTATAATATCTCCAGAAACGTGTAACGTAATTTGATTCATTATTGCCCGTTGTGGTCTCTATTCGGGTAATGCATCAGTCCATAAAACGCGACAAACAGTGATATTATGCACTTAGAAATGGAAGAAGACATTTCTTACTGTATTGATTTTTTTTCCCGGTGATGTATAATTGTCATGGAGGCATTACATTAAATTTCTCACTGAAGACGGGGAATGTGAGAATCACTATGGCAACGCGGAGGGATGCGGTGTAAAGTTTGAAGGAAATCATCCACCGTGCCTCGATTTTCACGCTTCAAGTCTCATTTCATCGGAAACACATGCTTATACTTCACAAATGAAAGCGTGCTTGAGTGGCAAATAATTGCATGCTGAGAATGTAATCAGGATATAAACGGCTGTCTGGTGTGTGGAAATGGAGTCATTATAAAACAGCTCTACGCTAAGGTATATAGAAGGTAATCGAGCGTACCCGAACACCGATTAATATATTTATACGTTACAATGATCAATGTTGAAAAATGCAGCAAGACAGCACCAGTGCATGTTGCTTCTTGAACTGACATTTATATACATGTAGTCTGTACGAGGATTAAATATTGAATAAAGAAAACATTTCCTAGATTATTTTATTCTTGCGTGATATATATATTATTATACATATATGTATTTTTGGAATATATATATATATATATATATATATATATATATATGATATATATTTATATATATATATATATATATATATATATATATATATATATATATATATATATAATAACTACATAGTTACTCTTGGTTAGTTTGAGGTAGCTATCATCTTGTGTTTGACACTGTCAAATATGAAAATAACCATGTTTTTTTTTTTTGCTGGTTTATTAATTAATTTATTTATTCACTCTCACCTTCAAACTTTGTTTGTTTGTTTGTTTTTGTGAGCACATGGTGGATTTGTTGGTGAGCAGTTTCCAAGCAAGAAAACAAAGCCATTGTGTTATCAAAATAATAAAAACAAAAGATATTTTTCCACATTTTGCCTATGGAGATGTTGCACCTGAACGTTCCGCTTTCAGACCAATACGATAGCAACTGCTTTGTACAGTAATGTTAGTGGGCCTTCATACACTCTGTTTTCAGTTTCCAGTTTGTTTTATTTCTCCACTCGTACGAAAGAAATATAATGACAAAATAACCAAATTTCACAGAAAAAAAGAGTATTTATCAAGAATAGATGATTACGTAAATAGTACGTAGGCTACATATATAATTTATCTTGGTAAAAGTGCACAGGTGGAGGAATCCATCACAGATAAGCATTCGCTTGACTTGGATTACGGCCTCTGGTAATTAAATGGTTCGTTATACTTCTCTCGCATCTTTTAACTGAAAGCAGGAGACCCATGTACACACAGAAGTAAATAACCTGAACTTCCGAGCATTTCCATTGTCATTTGACTGAGGAGGATAATACAAGGGGGACAATATTACACAAGGCAGAGATGAAATTAAGGGACCAGAAAGGGGATACCCGAATAGGAAAAAGTTGAAAGAATAGAAGAGAAGAGAAGACAGCGATAATACACAGTGTTTAGGAGTTTGTAGCTAAGAGATTGGAATTTTACAATGAACGGATAGTTATGATTAGGGGGTGAAATGGATCGATGAGTAAGATTTCTAATTCGAGTAGTACGTACAATGCGAGTTTTTCTGTATAGGATAATTTAAAACGGCTTTGTAAAGAGAAAGAACTGCGTCTAAGATCATACTACATGTATACCTGCATGACCAGATACAAACATTAATGGTCCTGTTTAACTTTGGGAGCAGTGATTAAAAAAAAAAAAACGTTCAAGATATCCCATTTGATGCATATGTGAAGGTCTGTTGTGTCACAATACATCCAACCATATTATATATATATAATTACATATATATATATTTATATATATATATTTTTTGTTGCAATAAAGCCTAAAATACAAGGAGATATCAGCATAGACGGTTTAGTCTAGAAACATTTCTATTATAACTATTGTTCACATTTTGTGTATTTAACAATACTTAACATTGATTCTACGGATTCAGATTTTTACAGTGGTTGTTTCTGTCCGAAACTGAAATTTTGGAACCATTTTAAAGCATTAATGCTGGGTTTTTGCTTCTTCTGCAAATGGTAAATTAATCCTTTAACTGTAAGGAATACAGCAGCTTCTGAACATGCTACCGTGAAAGAGATCCCCTCAACCCCCCCCCCCCCCAAAAAAAAAAAACAACAACAACAATGAAACCAACAACCAACCAACAAACAAACATCCAAGCAGTTTGAATGATGAATAATGAATACTAATCAACCAATGGTAGTCATGAAACAGTCTTCACGGAGAACGAATCGACAGAGTTCTGATTTTTAGCTGAGACCGCTTCATCTTTGTGTCAGTGAAATCCTTCTCCACCGAGAATCTTTCCCTTCACTTAATGTAAAGCAGGAAAGTGCGATGCCATAACCATTCATCTCCACAGAAACTGGTTCTTAACAACCTCATCTAAAAAGCCTCACTCAAGACTCACATTATTTTTCACCAGGCATCTAATTGCTAACTCTCTTGGAGGAGTCTGCGCCTTTGAATGTTTCTACAATAGATATATAGGGCTATACAAATGCTGCGGATTGTCGTCATCATCATCATTATCTGGCCCGAATATGTGAACATTATTGTTGCTAACCATGCTCGTCCCTGGTTCCAACCCAAGCTATAACAGGAATACTGTGACATCATCACTTCTATACTGTATTCGTCGTTTCAGAGCCACTTCTCACTCGCCATACGCAAAAAGAGCTAATAATACTTGTTTTTCCTTTTCTCGATCAAACAGTGTTATTCCATTGCTTTGGAGAGATACTTATGATGTGTTAATGTGTATTTCGAATCTGGTTTCCAAAAGCAATGGTTTTTAATAGTCCACGTGCCCCTTGCTGGACGTCGATAGTACCATAAGATAAGCTCTGGTGTTTCAGTAAATGTTCTAGCCTCTATACAGTCAACTCGTCCTCGAATTCACGTCAAATCTGATCACATCTTATGCTCGGTCGACATTTGTTTCATGACAAAGTGATTTGCCGCCCATGTTACTCATCTCACGGCCTTGTATGTATGTTGGTCTGTCTGTCCATCTGTATGTCTGTCTATCTCTCTTTTATCTATGTGTTCGTGTCTGTTTCTCCGAGAACAAGGTCAAACGAGAGTGGTGGTGGTATCCCTTCTTCTTTCGTGGCCGTGGATTAATGGATTTGGCAGTATTAAAGTGCACGAGAGACGCCGAAAGTTGAGTTGGAAACCATGTTCAGAAGTTGATAGCGACCATTAGCTGGCCACATCCCGTTGTCATGGTGATGTGCATCACTCTCCGTCCCTCCCCGCTATAATCCAATATGTACCCACGTGCAGTGCTGTGAATGTATCGTGTGGGGCGGGAGCATCGAATAACAACAATTATGCTGTCTTTGTGAGAAATTTATACAGAAACATCTGGAAAAAAGGGGGAATGCAATCAAAACGTGGGTAGGTCGTCGCGTGCAATTTTCGCGATGCGAAATACAGTAGAAACACGGCACAAAATTCGGAAGAAGGGAGAATCGCGTGCAGAGGGGATTGACGCGACATTATGACGAACAATCAACTTGCTGGCACAGTGTGTAAACTGAAGATAAGGTTTTCAATTGGGAGGAGTACAGATTGAAGCAGACATACTAAAACAAAGGCTGAGAATCGACGCCTTATTTAGATGATAAAATCTGTCTGGAAGACCAATCAAAAAGCAGCTAGTCTCTCTGTACTTTAGTTGTTGTTTTTTTCATTATAATTAACCGGTAGAAAAAAAGAAAAAAAAAAACAAGTGGAAATAATACAGGGCAATAGCGACCATTCACTTTCAATCTTAGTCAGTGCAAAGAGATGTCCAATATCCTCATAACTGTTGAGCTTGTTGTTCGTTTAGGCAGAAGAAAGAGAGAGAGAGAGAGAGAGAGAGATGGAGAGAGATTCAAGAGAGATATGAAAAAAAAAGACTCTTAAAGTTTCTTGGTGTCAATCTAGACTTATCACTCTCCAGCCCAATATCTTGTATGCTGCCTCTCATTACAGAGGAAATAGGTAACAAACGCTAGTTTCCTTATTTGCTGGTTTTTCCTCACCCCCCCCCCTCTCTCTCTATCATTCTCCTCCTACTCCTCCTCCTCCTCCTCCTCCTCCTCTTCCCTCTCTTCCTCCTCCTTTTCCTTTCAGTTGCACTCTATCATCGCACTACCTAATCACATTATACATATACTGACAGGTATTGATGGATTACCACTTTGAATCTTTTCATTAATGCGGCTTACACCGGAGTTTTATGTACCTTAATAAAATCATTCAACCCGTGTCATATTGGGTATCTAAGCGATAAACTTTCGTTCTTTATCATCGTGTTTGCTTGAGCTTTGGCGTAAGGTATAGGACTCTGGAGTCAGAGCGCTGTCTTGTTAGACGATGTTGTCTAGTATACATGCATCATTTACTTCCATTTACAACACAATCGGAATCAGCCTCTGACGTATGAGGCTCATGTTTGTTCATAAATAAACCAAACTGTTACTTGTTTACTTCTTTATTTATATTTCACTGATCACTCTATATGTCAATGTATCATCGTGGCAAAAAAATAGTATGCATGCATTCGTGCATTCGTGACAGCGACCAGTCGTGTCTGTTGGGAACACATGAAGAAAGTGGCTTGTTTTCATTCCAAGTCAAAATGTCAAACCCAGGGAAGGAAAGTGTGTCAAGTGCGCGTGGTGAATTTTAATTCGGATGCCCATCGTGTTAAATCCTTCATCAGTAAGATAGGAAAAGGCGGGGTGGGGGAGGGGGAGGGTGGTGGAGAGATCCAAGAGGAAGAAGAAGAAGAAGAAGAACAACAACAACATCGATCTCACCAATCACGTGACGCCTCTTATTTGATGTTTTATCCTTTCGCGGTATCTCAGCGATCGGTCTCTGTCAGGCGTCTATCTACAAATTTATGGATGGCAGGGGAAGGGAAACCTTAAGGCAATCTGTCTTGACCAAGGTGCCAGCATAGTCATTGTCCCCTCTATGCTGGTTGTATATCCTTTGCATCTTGCTGGCTTGAGGGCGGAAAACAGAAACAAACAAATAAATGAGAAATATAGGACAATATCCATCGCTTTGAAACCCTGCTTAATTCTCTCTCTCTCTCTCTCATGCACTGAAAACTAATATTTGTCGGCGGATTGACTAAGTAAATGGTAGTCCAGACAGGCTCGTCTGGGCGAGCATTTTGTTAGTCCGTCCCGATGGACTAGTATAAAAGCTAGTCGGTCCAGCATGCTGCGACTTATATGCAGTGCAGGACTCGTTTTATGCTAGTCCAGTATTTTATTATGTGACAGACAAGTTCAAGATTTCAGTGTGGCTTAAATACGACTTGATCCATAAGAGGACGGTGTGCAGCTCTGGTATGGGTATGTTTGAGAAGCATAATCATATATTACACAATGTACATACACTGCGTAGCATGCCTGAATTGAGAAAATGTATGATAATAACGTAGTAGAAAAGAAGTGGATATAATAATAATCATATATATATATATATATATATATATATATATATATATATACATATATGTATAGACCGATTCAAGCGACTGTTCATGGAAGTGCGCCCTCTTAAGGCGACGCCATAACTGGGGGCCAAACAGGCCGGGTCGGCAAGCGCCCTGCGTGCGTGGCAAGGGTGCCAGCGGCAGCCAGTGCTTTTACCACCCGGCGCCAGCCGGCCAGCTAGCTATCTCTGGCGCTGGCAGCGATCGACGCATCTGGCTTTGTGACAACCTAGAGTCTACATTTTTTTTTCGCAAGCTAATTAAAAATAAAAAAAAATTAAACAACTTATACCGACTATGAGCGAATGGGTAGATGACATACGGCTGTAGCCAAAACTTGAATTTTCAAGGTAAATATCGGTACGATCCGTGAATGTTTGTAGACTCTATTTCTTTGGCGATGACTTGGATACTCGCGTGTAAGCCCCGTATATTCACATTTTGTGTAAGAGAATAAAAACCGCTGGGGAGAATTATTGCCAAGCGCAGGCAGACGTCTTGCTAATAAGCCTAGGCTGTTGACAAGTTAACTGATATAATTAAATACAAATAATGATTAAGAATCTTGAGCTAGATATGGTGCAATAAATTGCAAGCTATCAGTTAACTTAACCTTTTTAGGGCACGCTTTTGCCTTTACTCGGGAGTGTCGGGCCAGCATATGGGTAGAATCTGTCTAACGTTAGATCTTGTCTAGACATCTAGGCAAGAGTCCAGACTAGATGTAGATCTATTGACTTCTAGAACCCTACATCCTATATCATTTTCGGTTGTCGATAACTTCAGGCAAGCCTAACTAAGTAAACCAAACGGAATATAAATCTAGGCGTTTCTAGGCCGTATATGCCTAAACTTAAGTTACGACTACGTCGCCTGATGTCTACAACCAAAACTTCTACTGTTTTAGGTCTAAGTAACCTTGCATAACATCACGCTAACGCCTAATATTAGAATCTACAAAAGTGATTTTCAAATCATACTTTCTTAGTATGATTATGAAACAGATGTTTGCCACCATCCATGGTTTAATAATATTTATAAGTATCACTTTATCAAAAGTCAAATTCAGAGTTCCAGGCCAAAATTGAATAGGCCTATGGTCAATTCAGTGCTGAACATTGAAGAAGTGAAAACAATATAAGAATTTAACGCATCTTGAAACATTTATTTAGCTGTAGTGTAGGCTGTAAAATGTTTGTCATGAATAAAGTCTAGCCAGGAAGTGGATTCTAACTTTGGCAAGTAGGACACCAAGGTGCAAGGATTTAAAAAAAAAAAAAAATCGGTAAATTATCAAATTCTTTGATTTAAACTTGTCTTCTAAGATGAACAACATATTTTACGAATATGCAGTGATAACCTAATTAAATAGAGAATCTAGTAGACATAGTTTGTTTCGAAATCTCTGCATTTTTATACCGTTGTATTTCACTTAATTGTCTTTAATTTTGCCTTAATTTATCATGCGTCAGCGGTGTCTGAATTTCACACACTGCCGTGCAGCTTCCATTTCCGTTTTTTCTGTTATTTGTGCACCCAACAACTGCACAATGTGTTTTCCTGATCCTTCCTTTGAAGCTTTCAAAGTAGATCAATATGTCTGAATCACTCAATTTGTCCAAAAGAAAGGCATTAAAAGCCGCTGAATGACTTTTCCACAGTGAGTAAACAATCACAATATTAGCGCGGCGCCGGCGGTCGCCGGCCGCGGCGCAGCGGCCGCGCCCGGCTGCTAACTATGCGCGATGGGTACGCTAGGCTGCTGACCTGCAAGTGCAACTCGCTGGGTAGCTAGCTAGCTCGCTGGAAGCCCCCGTTGGCCCCCAGTTATGGCGACCGTTATAGCGCCGCTAGCGGCAGTAGGTGAATAGGTCATCGAAATTGAATCGGTCTATACATGAGGCGAAATTTCTTTCAGTATATGCTACCCACAATGAGGCACGGCGTACGTTTGGGAAGGGAATTATCTCTCGCACTATATATATATATATATATATATATATATATATATATATATATATATATATATATATATATATATATATATATATATATATATATATATATATATATATATATATATATATGTTTGTGTGTTTTTGTATCTCTTTCTCTTTTTCAATTCCTCCATACACACAAAATCACGCTCCGTCTCAACCTCCAAGCCATATACCTGCCTACATTGGCACCCTTACTTGTCTCGGTTCTTATCCTTATCCCGATCTCATAGAATAACTTCGGTTCTTTTCTTGTCCTCCGTTTGTCCAAACCAAAAAAAAAACAAAAACAAAAAAATGCACACAAACAAACAAGAGCAGAAAAGCAATGCGGGCACCCGGCTGAAAAGCGGGTGGCGGTCATACGCTCGACGTGTCAGCGGAATACTGATAATCATCACACTACAGGATGAAACAAGATGACAAGGAGGATGATATGGAGGACACGTAGATTTTGAGAGTCTGAATCAAAGATTCAAGGAGAAAGAGAGAAAAAACCCTGAGAAAGAGAGAGAGACAGGCAGAGAAATAGAAAATAAGATCAGAGGTGAAGACGCCGTAAAATGAGGAAAGTTCGCGTGCATTTTAATTTCGCAAATTTCGGGAGCGCCGATGTTCGCGAAATTAAGAATTTACGCAAGCGAAAGTTCTTATCTACACTGTATGTTTTGAGTGAGATTGGCAATTCACGAAAATTTCATAGCGCGAAAAAAAAAACTGTCGGCTCGAATTGGCGAAAATGTCATGCCGCGAAAATATCTTGCTTTACAGCATTTGCAGAGAGAGAGAGAGAGAGGGAGAGAATGGCAGGGAGAGAGAGGGAAGCAGCTAGACAGACAGACAGACAGACAAAACAAAGAGAACATGGGAAGTGACACTGATATTCCAAATTCTGATTGTTACTTTTATCATTATACTCTTCTTTCAAGCTAGCACTTAAGCCTGCGTAATCATGCTATGAGCAATATACTTCATTGTAAATAAAGCTGCACGGAAACTCCCATCCAAAGAAAAGAATTATGGGCTTTTGCGTCGATTGCTTTCTTAGTAACAGGGCAAAATCTTCGCAATGGCGGCAGGCGACAAAACATTTTGACTCGAGGGAAAGCGCGCCTCTCGACGACTTGATTGTGACGGATGTGTTTACATCCAAGCTGGCCTTACAATATTGTCTGCCGTTGAAGAACTGATTCGCTCTATCTTCACTGCTGAACGTATACTGACATCGCTTCGTCACTCGCATCATACCATTTCAGCCACTGGATAGGCAGCCATGGCGAACTCACAAAACAAGATTACATCCAAGGTCAGAAAAAAAAATCCGAATTTACCTGATGTGTTCTTTGAACGACCTCGGTAGATTAATAGATAAAACTTTAATATGGGGAAGATGATAACACCTCCTTTTTCTCTCACTGGCGGAGACTTTGTTTGGATGTATGACACGTGATAACATTTTAACACCACGTATATCTTACCATAACTTGTAAAAGCAGCGAATCAGGAAGACATCTATAGTAAAAAACAACAACAACAACAACAACAGAAAAGAATAACATGAGTCTTTAGTATAAAAATGACGCCAATATGTTCTCGTGACATCCTTTGTACTATAGCGACTTCATGTAGGAAATTATTTTCAGAAAGTGCGTCGCCCTCTACGCACAGGAAGTGATAACGCAACGACCCCGAGATACGTCCCCGCCTCCGACCCCCCCCCCCCCCCCCCCCTCCCAAGATGGCACTTGAAAAAAGGAGCATCTGTGGTCACTCGCCTAATGCATGTATAGCTCGACCGTCGGCTTTGCAACCAGAAGTGTCGGTGGTAAACCTTTATCGATGATATGGACAGCGATGAGATCCTTATCCAACCTTTCAACCAGACTTTGCCCTTTTTAGGGAAACAAGAATCAAAAAGACAAACAGAGACCCGAACATTCGATGCCTTCTACGCTTCGCCAGTTCCATTATACGAAAGTCACATGATCGTTTTTGCGTCACGTGCCTATAGGATTAACTCAGCTCGTGGGAATGATCGGAGGACGAACAAAGAGTACTCAGCTCTGCTTCTCACTCGTGACCATTTTATTCATCTCTAGACATCAGGTCAGTGTAAGAAGAACTGGAATGAGATGCAATGAAGGTATGGCCCTATTATATTTGCCACCAAATTTAAGACTATACTCAAAAGATGAAATCGATAAGCCCTCTCCTCTCACTTGACACCCCCCCCCAAAAAAAAAAAAAAAATTCACGTGTAAAGGTACATGAGCATATCTAAGATGATAATACAAAAACCAATAAAATTAAATCAAATCAAATATTCAAATTGGCTCTAATAATCAAGTAAATTAAACATTAAGAATATAAGAAGATTCTTCGAAAACGGGTCCCCAAAATAATGGGAAAAAAAGTCATGGAGTTTCAAACTTTCAAACATTTTCACTAGACAATATCAAAACTGGTAACAACATAGTTTTATGCAAAGTCAATGAGATGATGACGCAAAGCCCACTCACGTCTTCTATTCGCTGATGTACAATGCGCACTTCGCTGGGGTCTTTAACAATATGCATTAATTTTTGTTCAGTTTTGTTATGTTTAGAGGGTTTCGCTGACACCCCTCCTGCTTCGACGGGAAGAATGGCCGGGAGATTTGAAAAAGCCAAAAATTGGGTGGGGGGGGGGGGGGGAGCTGATATTAAGGAATCATTATGTAATGCTAATGCGAAGCCCTTAAAAAGAATAATGTTACATCCACCGGTCTAGCGATGTAGACTCTCGCCAGTTTTTGTGAAATGTCATTTGATGGTGATGGATTAAAATAAGAGAAGAGTTTTGGTCAATTGTCATGGCAAAATGGAGGCCGTCGCTGAAAACAAAATAGCGAGTAATCTACGACGCGAACGCTATGACGCCCAGCCTCCCAGGTTGAACGATGGAAACAGCTGTCTCGCGCATGTGCAGAACAGCATTTTAGCCTAATAGTGTCGTCTATAGCGTTCGCGTCGCAGATCCAAAACTCGCTAATTGCAAACGAAAAAGAAAAAGAAGATATCCTCTTTATTCGTCGAACGATTGAAACGTCGATCAGTCGCCTCAAAATGCGCTTCACCAACAATACAGGATGACCTTTACTTCCTGTTGTTATATCTAATCACATGCCACGTTATGTCAGGCTATCAGTACATCGTGTCTCGTATTGTTCATACAGTTCATCGTATAAGAATATGTCAAAGATATTTTTCCCATACACGAGCGTTACATCACCTTTAAGCTTTAACAATAAACAGATCCGCCGTGGGCGCGCCCTATCACACGATCACAAAAGCGGCGTGCTGATTGACGCACCTGAGTTTGTTGAAACGATCTCGCGCCAATGATCTTCTCCATCCATCTCAGTGATTATGTAGACCATGTCAATTGTGCTACTCTATGTTGTGATGGTCATTAACACCTTCTTTACATCCAGAGTAGCCTCTTTAGTGTTGCCACTACTCTACTAGAAGGCCCTGCCATTATTATCACCATAAGCGTTGCCAGGAACCCATTTAAACACCTGGGTGGAGAGGGACATGTTGGGTAAAAACATCTTGTCCAAGGACATAAGCACTGGATGGAAATTGAACTCCGGTCCTCCGATTGCTGGATTGAGAGTCGGGACAGCGCCCCACTATGTTTCCAGCATAGTCCAACCATGGAGCTTTGTAGTTCATAGTTCAACGTGACGTCAGGTTTCACGACGCTATGAACTCATCAACTGTGCCACGAAAACTATGGTTAGTTTACAATGCAACGGGGTTGATATTGTAACACATACATTCTGTGTAAACGTGTTTATTGTACATATTCAAGATTAGACGTAGACGAAAAACACACACAATAACTCTATAATTTCAAATTCCACGTATCCACAACCAGATCACGTACGTCACGTCTTACTCTGCCCAAGTGCTGATCCGTCCTTAAGGGTATCGATTGGAAGAGATAGGTAGGCCCTATATGAATATGAATATATATATATATATATATATATATATATATATATATATATATATATATATATATACATATATGATCTTCTTTGTCCAGGAAATTTCTTTGGTGTTGCCACTTCTGTATGAGAGAGCCTTGCTATTGTTATTACCCTAGCGTTGCTAGAAAACCATTTCACTCCTGGGCCAAGATGGGCATGGTGTGTAAAAACTTCTCGTCCAAACACGTATCGGTATACGTAACTTGGCGGGATTCAATCTCGGTACTTTCAGATGGTATCTCAAGAGTCTCATCCAATATGCCAGAGTGTCCCCACAATCACGTTGAAGATGCCAAGTGTTAACTTCATTCCTTCTTTATTATCCTCATCGATGTCGTTATCTGTATCATCCTCCTCCTTCTGTATCTTCTTTATCTCTTTGAAACCTCCCCCCCCCCCCCCCATCACGCGATCGACTCTTCTTCTTCTTCCTCCTCCTCCGTAGCTGCCCCTACTCGTTGTTCTCTCCCTGTTTTATTCCTTGTCGTGTTCCTCCGCTTCCTCCACATGTTTTCTTAATCTTTTCTTTATTCATGTTCTCTCCGTCCTCTTTTTTTTTTACCTCCTTGACTCCCGCTCTCTTCCTGCTTGTGCTGATTCTTTCACTTTCTCTCTGCTCGATCGTCGCAGTAAACAGCGAGGACATCAAAGGTAAATGCACAACCCAAGTTGCAGGTACCATGTCCAGTCATTGATATATGGCCTACCGTTCCTACAAAACGATAAGAGGCGTGCTGTATTTGCCTTCATTAGCTTATATTCAGAGCCTCTGTTTACTAGATGCGGAGTTTCTCCTCCTCTTTATCGCCTCCGCGATCGAATGCACATGTTCGTTGACTCGTGGCAGTTACACTACATCCAAATACTGACTATCTGTCATCAGAGGTGGCCGTTGCTAAGCAAGGGAAGCATTCCGTGTCGGATAACCACAGCAAGGTTGGCGCGGAAAGTGCGAATAAACTGAAGAATCGAAGGGAAACGATTTACAGAGAGTACATTAGACAGCGGGTACACGTCACGAGATCGATATCCACGAGTCATACGGTCCACGACTCATACAACCACGAGTTATACAGCCCCAGAGTCGTACAACCCATGAGTTCGACACTAAGCAAATTAAGGCCCATGAGACCAAAACATAAGCCCCGTCTTGTAAAGCCCTTTTTACACTTGTGTTTCTTAACCCCGGACTTTCTCTGACCCAGGGACTATCGTTAGTCCCGTACCAATTTTTTTCAGCTTTTTACACTGGCCAATTAGTCCTGTACTATCTCTTGTCCCGGGGCTAAGGAGAAAACTGACCTTTTTACACTCGTATTTCTTAGCCCCGGACTTTCAAACCACATGAATATTCATGATTACGCTGTGCACTGTACACGTACACGCACGCACCGGCAGCATTTGATTACATCGTTTCTTATTGGTCAGTGGGGGTCGGACTTCGTCTCCATCGCTTAGCCCCGATTATTTTTTCGTTCTGTTTACACTCACTTGCTTGGCACCGCAATTGCGGTGCTAACCCTGCTATTTTGCAGGGCCAGATAGTACGGGATTATCGGTGGGGCTAGCCCACTTTGGCAAAAACGAGTGTAAACAGAAAGTGGGCAAAGCCCCCCCCCCCCCCCTTAGCCCCACCGTTGGTACGGGACTAAGCAAAAATTTACAAGTGTAAAAAGCCCTTAATTGTCGAACTCGTGGGCTGTTGTACCTATATGGTGTCGCACTCACGGGCTGTATGACTCGTGGGCTGTATATGACCTCATGAACCTTTTTTTTTCTTTTTTTTTTCCAAAGTCGAACTCGTTGGCCTCATGCCTCTTGGGTGTCGGTCTGGTGGATGACCCCGAGACATCAGGGGAATAATACCATAACTACTGAAATATCAATCACAACGTATACTGATAAAATTATTGTACCACACTCCTGCACTCAGCAGTAACACCCCTGCTTACACACAGCTCACGCTGGCTCTGTCCTGTCGTTCCAGCTCTTCTCCGACTCGGACGGAGTTCCTCTCCTATTCTGACATCATTTGGATCTGGGATCATGCCGACGGGCAGTTCCACAGTCGTTCTACATTAATCGGCAGAAGGAACGGGGAACGATCTACTCCCTTCACTCTGTCAGCTGACCCTCACCTGTTCTAGAAATCTGGTGGTCCAGAAATTCACTATTCTCAAGCTCTTACCCAGGCGCGGTGGAGCACCCCAATTTGCATCTCATTATCGCCCCGTTCTATTTGAATTCCAACGGGCATCCATGGCTGCCCGAAACTGTGTGCAAGAAAAAGTCAAATCTTTACCTTCTCCTTGTGCCGCTAGCGTGTTTTTTTTAGACGGCACAGATTGGGGAAACTAAAAATCTATCGGGGACCCTATCCCTAAACCTAGCCCTAATCCTAATCCTAACCCTAACCATCAAACCCTAACCCTAACCCTAACCCTAACCCCAACCCTAACCCTAACCCTAACCATAACCATAACCAAAAACCCTAACCAACGTTTTTCCCATAGGTTTAACACGCGCCATGCCCCAATCTGTGCCGTCTTTAAAAAAAACGCGTGCCGCTATGCGTGCCGCTAGTAAACTCAAACTTCCCACACTATCTAAGTTTTTAAAACCTTCCTTTTGATGAAAAAATTATGAAATTTGCTGCACTAGAACTTGAGATATTAAAGCGTTTGAAATCACCTCTCGCAAAACATGCTCTCTGTTTTTTTTTCCGACTGGACAATGGCCGGGCTCCAATGTGTGCGAAATTGGCAACATAAGTTCATCAGGCCTCATGGTGAAAGTTTTCGCTTGGTTCCACCTGAACTTTTTGAGAAATCAACTTGTTTCTACAGGGTTTGGAATAGAAAAATTGTAGTCAGCGAAACAATTGAAAATGATGTCATTTCTTTTCCCGTAATATTGGGCATGCGTGGTACGTGAGATTCAGGATTTCGTGCTCATTGTTGGTTTGCATGTGACGCAGTCAATTTTGCTGAGTGTCGCACGGCGGTGACTGCTGAGCTGCTGCCGCGCACGCTGCATGCAGCAAAGCGTTGTGTGTGCTGTGACATGCAACGCTACAGTGACGCGATTATATATACATGGGACCGACCTGTACGCTTTGCGTTCGTGTCATTTTTGACATCACCTTCTGTTTTTTTCCGACACAACCATGGCCGGGAATATTACGGTATGACATTTAAAATGCAAGCAGATATATAAATTTCGGTGTACTTTGTTCGGATGGCGCTTCATGGTTCCGCAATCACACTTCGTGAATTTTAGGATGATTTTCGAGGCATATTTTTGGTAATTTTGCTCGCCAGGTTTTCGCTAAAATTTCACATTTTATCATTGTCAAATCCTTTAATTTGTTATATGTGCATATTCGGACATGTTTTCAAATTCAAACTAACTCAATTTTAATCAGAAAATAGGTTTCCTTAAATTGTTATTAGCTTGAGAAGTTGTTTACTTTTTCTCAACTACGCGAGTACATGTTGTTTACTTTATGCAAATGAGGCTCGGCTGCCGATGGATTTCTGCGAGATAATTGGGGTGCTCCACCGCGCCTGTACCGATTCCAGGGGAACAGTCTGGTAGCAAACTTATTGTCTAGGGGGAATTACCTCCCCTCGGAATGGACGCTTTATATGTCGGTCTTTCAGAGTATTTTCTAGACCTTAGATTCACTCAGCGTTGGGTGGATGTCTTTGAGTCTCCCTGGAAAAATCGTCTTCCTTGATATTATACCAAAGGCGACGAACCCCCCCCCCCCCCCCACACACACACACACACACACCACCTCCACCACCACCCGGGGCAATAGACGCGTTCTCGGTCCCGTGGCCGGGCCGCGTCTATTACCGTATACATTCTACGCTTTACTTCCATATAGGCACCCTCATTGCTCAAGAAATACAGTAGGTCGTTCGGAATTTAACCCTCCTCTTAGTGACTTGGCCCCTACGCTCACGCATTGCGCACGCCTCTGTTTTTTCATCTGATTTTCCTGCTTGCGGGCCCAGAAAAGTCCTCCCAATGTTTCCGATCCTACTACATCAGCTGATTGCTCTATAGTTCCACGCAGACCTTATAATGGTGGCCTTCATCTCTCTGTTTGGCCGCTCTGGCTCCAGCATTAGGGAGATTTAAGCCCGCCGCACACTACACGATTTTGCCCCGATTCACCGGTCTTAAGACCTTAAGACTAGAAGTGTGACGTCAGAGTCTTGCCATTTTCTAGTCGTACGACTGGGTCTTAGCGCCAGTCGTAGAGATTTGACATGTTGAATCTCTACGACCAGTCGTGAGCTTTCAGCCATTCGCAATGCAGCAAAATGCAAACGCGCGCAGTGCGCACTGCGCGCGCTTTACAGTCGGGTCGTATAGTGTGCGGTGTCCGGTCGTACGACTGGTCTTAAGACCCAGCTTGGCTTAAGACTTTAAGACCAGTCGGATCGTGTAGTGTGCGGTGGCCTTTAGATTTGCGACACGGACGTAAAGGCGACGATTGCGTTGGTCGTTCTCCTCTTTTCTTGCGTCTTTTCCAAAGTAGCTTGTTATAAGTTACGCAAAGACGAAACCTACAAAAAGTTATGTGCCCCCCCCCCCCCCCCCCCATTTAATAAATTCATCAAGTAACTCTCTGCGTTGTGAATTCGGGCGGACGCAAAAATGGCCTAGAACCGACCGTGAAAACTCTCATTTTGATATTAAACATTTTTGCGGGTATGACACGTATTTTTCTCTGTTTTGGCAACCTCAGGGAATCAGGTCTCTCAGGTCTAAGGTCTGCACTACTTATAATTCTCGACTGGCAAATTACTTCGAACGGGATATTCCCGTCTGTCGATTATTGCAACGACGTAGCACGATTCATGTCTTGATCCTCTCCTCTTTCTAACTATATCATCCTCTCTCCTTTTTCTTTCTAAAGTAATAGAAAGACTGTATGATTTTTTGACGCTAAATGATGTACTGAAACCACGATCAATATGAAGAGTTTGTTCGCAAAAACCGATAAGTCCATTTTTGAAGATTTTGAAGTACATGTACGGTCTCTGTCATAAAGTACAAAATAATACCTTCAAATGATATATTGGTCACTACATATTAAGGTACATTTTTCAAGTTATGGTAAAAAAAAAAAGCAAAATATTTCTTATTATTCTCTTTATTTTTCTTGACCTTTAATCGCAAATATCTCCATTTGGCAAATATGGACTTATCGGTTTTTGCGAACAAACTCTTCATATGATTTTAGAAAATTCCATTCCACGGATATGGCCTTACAGAGTGACGAATGCCTTAGTTAAGCGAAAACATGTCATCGGTGTGTTCATGGACCTAGGCAAGGCATTCGACACTCTTGACCACATCATCCTTATACACAAATTACAGTTCTATGGAGTTAGGGGTATTCCATAAGAATGGTTTCAAGATTATTTGTCAAACAGAAAGCAATAATATTATTATCTTTATACTATCAAGTACACTATACGGTTTGGTTATGACGAAATTTCAATAAAACGAAAGAAAACCGCTGGTCCCCGAGGACTTCGTTATAACGGGAGTACATTGGAACGGCATAATAAGAGTTTCTGAACTTGGTGGAAACTGCTTTGGCGGTTCTTTCACATCACTTCTCTCTCTCTCTCTCTCTCTCTTTGACATTGCTCCCAGGTTGAATGTGCATATCCCGTTAATGTTCATCCAATCATATTAATTGTCTGTGGTCACTGATTCACAAAGCATAACTTTCTCTTCGCAATTGGTAGGATCACTGAGCTTTGATCATTTACTTGGAGCAAATCACGAAGCGCTGAATCAGGACAACAGTTAGTGGATAGAGTGGTTTGTTTTATTGTTTACTTCGCGTGAAAATTCGCTTTCCACTATCATTTCACTTGAGTTTTATCACTTTGCACATCTACACACAATGTACTATTATGAATAAACGTTAGTGTAACACATTGGACAGCACTTGCTTACAAAGATCTAAATTTTTGTAATTACTGCTCACATAATTACGGTTATTTCTCCAAACATGTCGTAGAAGTCCTACACAAAGTACCCGGTAACCATCCACTACAGCAATTTGAAAACGCAGAGGATGCTCCATGACACAGACACCAATACACAAAAACATGAATATGAATGTTTGCCATTTCTTATACTGAGATTGTACGAGGTAGTACATGATACCCTGTATGACTAAACGAGAATATCCCTGATAATTATGAAAACATGTTAAAAAGAGATTTTTGCAGTAACCATGGCAACTGCTCATCAACAACCACACGTGGTAGCTGCTATTGCTGTAACCCATAGTAAATGCAAGTCTGCCTAGGTCACACCAAAACTTTTTCATTTCGCAATTTTCGAAATGCGCGCATTCCCAACACACGTCAAACTGCCCTACAACGCTTTCAGGTCGAAGTACGTATGCATTTAAGATTCGCTGTCTCTCGGACAACGTATACACTTTCACCTTGCTGCCTTCTCAATAGAACCATTGCCATATTCGAGTCCATTTTGGACAATTTCTTCTTCTTCTTCTTCTTCTTCTTCTTCTTCTTCTTCTTCTTCTTCTTCTTCTTCTTCTTCTTCTTTTTTTTTTTCAATTTTGGTAACTTAGATACAGCCTTGATGCCGGTGCGATGTAGAGGAATGAAGTGGAAAAGCAGTGGGAAAAAGTCACAAAGTTTGAACATGAGGAGAAATCTAACACTGTGAACGTGTCCAAATTTTAATCGGGTCTTTGTGAAAACACAGCGTAGCTACATCGACGTCACTTCAGATCCATATCAAATCATGCACTCTAGGATCAACGTTTAAGGGTGCCTATTCGGTTTACACATCGAAATAGAAACGCCGCAGAGGTTCAGCACATTTGGTGTGACCGAGACATAATGCAATGATTGTCTTATGCTTGGAATGAATACAAACTTCACACTTTATGTCATAACGTACATTGTATTATCAAGGTGATACAGTGTTTATCTTCTTTCAGCCAGTGCCTTTAAGTAAGTAAAGCCTCTTTAAAATATTTGGAAACACGACATCCTAGCTGGAAGTAGTTCTCCTGAAATTCTGCCCGTGACTTTGCAGGTTCAGCAAAGCAGTGGTGCATAAATTTTAATCATTCTGAAGAAGACAGCAGGTCTGAGCAAACATGCAGCTTAATGACAACATGCAGACATCTACTGACAACAACAATGAAGATGCACATCATTATCATCATAATACAGGATTGATGATACTAGTGATATTGGTAGTAACAGTAGTGGTAAAAATATTAGTAGTACTAACACCATTGGTGGTAGTAGTAGTAGTAGTAGTAGTATTAGTAAGAATATTTATGACAGCAATTAAAACAAATATTAGCATTATCATCATTGTTCTGAAGTTCTTAATGCAGGTGCACTCATTATTACTACTATCATTATCATGAGCGCTGTAATCATAATTTTAGTGACACCAGTAGTAACAGTACACGTAGTAGCAAAATAAGTAGTCTAGTACTTGTACCAGTAGTACAGTAGTAATTAATAGGATTAATCATCACTGTGATAAAACCAATATTAGCATTAGTTCATAATACTCACCATCCCTACTATCGTTATCACAGGCCCTGTTATCATGTTATCATAACTTCAATGATGGCGATTATGCTTTAATACAAAAACAGATGTCATACCGTGTATATTGTATGCATTTCTCAAATGTCGCAGGGCTTACTGCTTCTATCTGAAACTCATATGAACATATAGTGAAAGACATGATATCATTAAAGAGTACAAATATTTTGATCTTTTTTACATCTGCAATCGAATGCTCAGATGCCTGAAAAAAAAAAAGAATCCTGTTATATCATTTTGTCAAAAGGACAAGTTCACCTTCATTAACGCAAGGATTGAGAGAATGTAGCAATATTAGTAGAACACATCAGGGAAAGTTTGAGGAAAATTGGACATTCGATGCAAAAGATTTGAATTTTTAAAACTTCAGTGTTGGAACCGCTGGATGAGGAGACTACTAAGGCTCATGATGTCATATGAGTACAACAGCACAAAGAAAATGTAAAGAAAATTCAACATATTTTCATTTTTTTCGCATAATAAAAGAGCACTTGACTTGCCTCTTTCTAAAGGCAATGCGAATAATATTACCCATAACATTATGTCAGTAACGAGTCAAGGGAATGTGTACTTTTTTCGAAAGATGAAATTTTGTGAAATTCTCTTTATATTTTCCTTATGTTGTTGTATGCATGTGACATCATACACTGCAGTAGTCTTCTCATCCAGCGGTGACAGCACAAAAACTTCAAAAATTCATAACTTTTAAACAGATTGTCCAATTTTCCTCAAACTTTCAATGATGTGTTCTACTAATATCGCTACATTCTCTCAATCCTTATGTTAATGAAGGTGAACTTGTCCTTTAAACTTTCTCAATATATGTTATCCTCGAGTGCTTAATCCACTGCAATTTTGCCAAGGATTCATCATCTTCAAGACAATTTCTAAATGAATAGAATCATTATAGGAATTTCTATGTACATCACAAATGGAGCTATCAGAAGAAAACATAAACTTATTGTACCAAATAATTTTTCACTTTTGTTTAAAACATACAATATACTTTACATAATACTACGCCAAAAGAGAAAGAGCATAAACCCTAACACAGATGTGCTGTAATACATCAATAAATGACATAAAATCTGCATTGTATTCTTGTATCTTGGTGATTTCATTCAGCATTTCCATCTCTCACCTTTTGTTTTCTTTTCTTCCTTCTTTTCTTTCTTGGAAAAAATACACATATTTTATTTTGCATGAAAAATAGATTAATGGAATAATGTATATAAATATAAAACTACACTCTACAACAAAATTCCCATATACATAATCTCAAAGTTGAAAAACATACTTGTCATTTAAAGACTAGTCACATCACATAAAAATTTCAGGAATACAGAGAATGCAATAACATTGAAAGACCATTCATATCACATAAAGAATACGGAGTACACAGTATAAGACATCACCAAGCAAGCTATACAGACCTCACTGAACTAGTATCTACAAAACTTTAAGCACATGTTGGCTGAAAATATGATATCAAAAATGGCACACATATGAAACCCTTTTCTCCTTTTCAGTAATAATGCCAAACGATATTACACGTAAATACATACATCTTTTCTTTCTTTTTTATCTCTCTATTTTTTCAACTTTACTTTACCATACATGAAAACCTCTAATGCATTACAATGTAAAAATATACTCTGAATCTAACTCTTCTGAAAAAATACAATTTCCTACAAACATTTTTTTCAGTCACTGTGGTACAAAGTTGAAAGACAAGTTAGTAAATGAAAGACCATTAATATTGCATTTAAAAATTTTAAATACATAAGCCAAGAGCATGGTAACAATCATCAGCAGGAAAGGTGTATACTACATACAGTTGTAACACTGACTAAAGTACAAACACTATAAAAACACTATCATACATTGGCTGAAGGTTCCCAAGATGCTATACATATGACTCCTAACTTAAAGGCAGAAATATATCCTTCTACACTCCTGAGTATCCATAATAATGTTCATCTACTAAGAAAAATATTATATGCACAGTTTTGGGGTATACTCAACACTATACAAATGAGAAATTACATCGGTCGGCTGGATTCATCCATAGCTGATTCCAATTCTGACATCAGAAAATGGCCAACTGTTTTCGAATGAAGCAAGTAGACACCCTCTGCTCATCATACAGCCTGACTGGGCTTAAAACATAACTGTAAACTGATCCAGAGGAGCCTCGGTTTCATGAGGACCTAAAAACCAAGATGATCACCTTGTATTAAGGACACATAGACATGGTGGTTGCGGGGGCGCTGTTGGATGATATTGCCGACTCGATCACCATCAGCATGATATGAAGATTGTCGAAGCTGAGCTGTCATCAAGAGTAAGGCGCGTAGGTGTTGCTAGGTTATGTTGCCTTCGTTGTCTTCTCTGCGCATCACGCAGTCTGTAGTGATGCCAGGGTGCATGCTTATGGGCTTCTTTGTATGACGTCACAAAAGAAGTTTGCTAAAGCTGTCATCATCAGCTGAATCATGAGCCGAACTGTGATCAGACCGTTGACTACAGTGGATCAGACTTCTTCGGACTCATGGAAATGGGTCAAAGGGTAAGTGCTAAAGAGGAGTCAATAGTATAGGTCTCTGTAGGAAACTTGCGCCATGCGCCTGCGTACGCCGCATTTGACTAAACCACTGGGTCTACACATGTATGTGCCTTTAAGCTTTTCACTATGTCAGGGTACAAAACAACCCCCCCCAAAAAAACCCAAAACAAAACAAAACAAAAACATAAGAATGAAAAGAGTTGGATCTGCAAAATCATGCTGTTATAAAAGAGTTCTGTTATATAAGCATCTCTATATAACAAGGTTCTGCTGTATCTGAATGACAAAACAAGTCAAACAGGAAGGACTACAGGGACACCGCCAGCTGAGGTTGGTGAAGGGGGCGTGGTTGGCTGGAAGTGGTTGGTGTCAATTCTTCTCAGCTGCTGCTACCTGCCGGGCGATGGCGATGTAGCGTGGTTCTTCCAGGGTGTCCACGGCTCGTTTGGTTTTCGGATGGTGCACGCCAAACACCTGGAAGGATTACAAAACAAATTGTGTTAGACTTTTAGAAATATGTGAAATTGCATCTCTCTGAAGACGTCTTCTTTTCTATCAAGGGATTGATGCTAGGGAAGGGTTATGATGGAGATAGACACAATTTTAATTCAAATCTAGAGTCACAAGATAATAAATTGCTATCTACAAAAGAAAGCTAGGTGTGTTCAGACATCACGGAGAGACAATTTATACCAGTGTTCACAGAAAACTGAACAGCCACTATCATGTCAGTACACAGCAGCAATTTATTCAAGACCACATGTTTACTTTGTTACATACTCTAACTTACAATCTCAGTTGGACATCACTTTATGGGCAAGTTAAATCTTGCTATCATTTCACTTCATGATAGCCCCCTCAAGTTTTCAAGCTCTTTCCATACTACAGCAACAGATATGCACAAGAGATCAGAATTATTAAATATAGATAAAAAAAAAAAGAGCATGTTGAATATTATTTACTTGGTCACAAATTTATTTGGTCACAAGAGTTGGAAGTTGTTGTTGTTGATGTTGTTTCTTTTCTGAGGGATGCCTGACAATGTGATAATTGTTGAATGTGATCTATGATGAGTCTCCCAAGTTTCTCAAAGCAAGTTTAGTGGATAACTTGCCACTGTGAAACATCCATACGTTTGAATTTACAAACGAACTATGTAAATGGAGCAACAACAGACTTTTGACAATTTTCACGACTAGAAAGCTGCCTGAAGGTTTGAAAACACTGAAGAATGCTGCTTGTAAACTGATGGTCCACCAGTTTGGATCTGATTAATTAAAATGTCATATCAAAACCCAAAGGGGAAGAAACAAAAGAGGACACTTCGCTCTTTTTCCAGTGACAAAAAGATACTGGTGGTAGTTGTCAGGTATGGAGGAGAATCTTTCTAAAATAGGCCCATTCACAATCCACTAATAGTGGAGATTATTTGGGTCACGATTTTTGGGTCGCAATTAGAATTGCGATACCACAAATGTTTCTTTATATGTGTGGAAATAATAATTGCGACTATTAGTGAAATTCAAAGTGTGATCTGCGCACCACTAAAAGTGTAATGTTTCTGAAATAGTGGCGCCTTTTTCTGAATATTATTTGCAGTGCAAATGTGTATGAATGCTGTACAAATTGCGCTGATTTTTAAAAATCCCATAATGCAAGGTATGTCGGACATTCGGGTCAAAGTCGGGTCAAACTCTCAGACTTACCCATGCGCAATTTGACCTCATGTGAACCGGTGCGATTCAAGACATGATTTTTCTTCACCATGAACTGGTGTGATCTGGATCGCAGTTTTTTACTTGCTTGTGAACGCGTGAACCAGAGCATCACAAAGCGAGATTTGAATCGTGATTTGAATCTCACTCTTTCAATGTGTGTGAATGAGTCTATTGACAGCAATCTGTCCATATACATTTCTACACCACCTACCTCGTGAGTGATCTCTGCCCACTTCACGAAGCATTCGTAAGCTTCAGTGTACTTTCGGTCGTCCTCAAACATGATACCCATGTTGCAATAGATGCGAGCGGCTAACACGCTGTATTCACCATATGCCTGGATGCATCGATCCTTGGCTTCCTTGAAGAGCTACAGAAATCAAGACAAAAAGCAAACATCGATTGGTCATGAAGACAATGATAGAATAAAAACAATTAACAAAATCTTGGTAGCAATATGTATTTTGTATGGTTAAAATTTGGTCTGAGTTTAACCTTATAAATCCCAAGATATATAACTTCTTCATCATATGCTGTATCATCGTCATATCACATGGGTAGAGCAACTCTACATGACCCAACATTTGAAATCTCTCAGGATCACCCACTGATGGCGCTATTTGCCAAAACATAAAGAAATACATTGGAAATACTAGTATGCTAATAAGCCAGTTCGGAGTTAGCTCATGGGCACATTGGTACGAATGACCTTTCTTTTTTCTCAGTTGGTATGGGGCACTTCACTTATTTTCAGAGCGACATAATGCATAAGCTTTACGTAACAATTTATGGGATTCATCAATCCCGTTCAAACAAAGAATAAACTTGCGTAGACCAGATGAGCAGAATGATCCGTCAATTCACACTTGAGAAAGCATCCATTTCATTATTTTGCATTGGATGTATTGACAATCTCTTTCTATTGATATTGCCAAATACCACTTTTGCTGTCAGGTGGATGTGCTGGCAAGCGGCATTTATAAGGATTACATGAATAATCATTACAATCATGACAGATGCTTATCCCAGTAAATTTATAAATAATATTTCTTTAACCCCAGTACACATGTTTGTATTTTATATCAATATTTGCCACAAAGGAAAAGCAAGTCAACCTTCACTTTTTGTTATGGTTGAAATCTCTCAAAGTCAACATGTAGGGGCGCTATTCATTACAATATAAAGAAATATATGAGACGTATGATGCATTGCGTGGGATAGGTACATACACATTTCATATTTCCATGATATTGGAATTTTGAGTCTGCAAATTGATAATACGATAAACAAATGATATTACACGCAAAGCTTGTGTGAGAATGACACAAAATGAAAGGGTAGTCTTTGGATATGCTGTATTTTCGATTATTTCTATTACATCTATTGTTTGATGCCTATGTCATATAAAAATAAAGGAAATAATATTTAGGGTTAAGTATAGGGCTAAGTATACATATTCAGCAGTGCACATGCTTCACATAAGAGCATCGAGATACTGTGATGAACAAATTTCTGGTGTTAGTGAATCAAATACAGGTTCAGAATTTGAAGTCACCTTTGACTCCTGAATATGATCGTAAAGAATCTTAGTGTTACTCTAAATACCAGGTAGCTTTCTAATAGTGCTCATCCATGAACTTAATTTACAAAGATAATGCAAATAGTTTTTTGGTGTGATACTCAATCTTCACACCTAATTTGATGACATTTCATTAGTTTAGTTTCATCTATCTTCAGTAATTGCATGATTTATAAAGGACAAAAACTTGTGATCAACAGGCAGAAAAGCAAGAAAACACAGCTTCAGCATTGAAAGCAAGGTATTATTCAGAGGGGTGAAGGTTCAGGTATGAGCTTCTTCAATTTGTCTCCCTCTACAAATTAAATTTGTTAACCCTAACTAGGCCGGCGGGGCCTCTGAGGCCCCCCTCCCCCCTTGACGTTCCGCGCGATGTATTGCTATCGCGAAAAGCAATCGCCGTGACGTTTCATGACTTTTTTCTTTCGGGTCTCCTGCATCTTTTGACACCAAAGTTTCGATGCCCGGGCGCGCGGTTTCCGAAGTTGTGCATAAATATGTACGTGCATGTCAGACCAAAAATTGCTCAAAAACGTGAATTCGTGTACAATTTCAATGCAAACTGTGCTTACAGGCAAATTTCATAAAAGCATGATTATTTGGGGATTCTATTGATTCAAATCAATTAATAACATGTTTTCTTGTTCGGAACAATGTCGCCGACAAATTTCATCGAAAAAACAATGGAAAACATAAAGTCGAAAAAACAATGAAAAAATGAGAAATTCAAAAAAACAATAAAATACTTAAGAAATTTTTTGTGATAGCAGAATTTTTTTTTCTCTTACATTTGCTAAGGACACTAAAAAGAATATTTACACAAAAATGTGCCTGTTTTGAGCTTTATTTAGTGATTTATACCAAATTGTCTGATTTCATGCATCATTATGCATAAATTAGCATAATTTCGCATAAATTATGATTTTTTTTTTAAATTAACTTCACAGTACTTTAGATTACGTCATAGGCAACGTGTGTGCCAATTTTCGTCACGATCGCGTGGTCGACGGCCAAGATCTGGAGGCCCCCCCCCCCGGCTCTATGATCTACCTAAATAGCCCGGCCTAGTTAGGGTTAAGATCACAACTGCTGATCTGTAAATTAACAGACAAGCTGGAAAAAGGGAACCAGTGGGACTTGAACCTGTCATCTACTGCTTGAACCATCTAGCAGTAGATGACAGGTTCGAGTCCCACTGGTTCCTTTTTTTCGGTCATGTTGGAAAAAAGGAACCAGTCCGACATGTTAATTTACAGATCAGCAGTTGTGATCTTGACAAATTTCTTTTGTAGAGGGAGACAAATTGAAGAAACTCATACTGTAAAAGTGGATATTTTTGCACTTGGCCGGGCAGGAAGAGTTTCGTGTGTTTTTTATTCCGCGGAATAAAGACATCAGGAACATATGGCAAGCAAAAATATTTGCGTGCTTTTATTTTCGCGCTAGTTTCTGGTTGCGCAAAATGCGCGAAAATTTCAACACCGCGAAAATTTCCACTTTTACACTACCTGACAGCTTCAGCAATGTTGGTGAGACTGTATAAAAGAAATGTACTCACATCAACTTTTTCCTGTGTCCCTTTCTGAGCAAGAATTCCTTTTGTCATCACGGCATCGGCCAAGTAGCCGTTCTGTCCCAGCTGTTGCAAGATAAAATCAAGAAGTATTGCTTCATCTGCCTCTCAATTTCAGTTGAAGATCACAAAATATGCAGTTTCGCAGATCCACATATCAAATAAAATGCAATGATATGTACTATTGTGGGATTCCAGCGCTTCTCCCTTTGCTATATTAAATCCATTATGGAGATGCAGGATACATGCAGGGCTATTCCACAACAGGTATGTTGAATCCTTCAACATCTCTTGTGACTAGTGGAAAAAGGGGTGTTTAAAATAACTGGGATAGTAGAAGTGGTTGCACTGCACTCTCGCAGACTTGGACCAACATTGAAGGAGCTACCCTGAGTAAATATGACCTAAAGTCATTTATCATTCACTTCTTCTAATAAACATCATTATGTTGTTACACAATATCAGCAAGAGATTCAAGACAAAAAATCTCAGAGCAAAACTCAAATATTTGCAGGAGAAACAAAATAGGTGAAATCATTTGGAGAATTGTATGGTTTGCTGGATTTTGTTTGTTATCAATAGGTGAGGATAAATATGACTTTTTGTGATATAATCTGCTTTTTGTGATCTGTGGGTAGAAAAAAAAACCTGTTGCAGCTCCATCATCATCATCATCAACACCAATGTCATCATCATTTCATTACCATCATCACCATCACTAGGATCATCAGCACCATCACCACCACCGTCTCAGACATCGCCTTTAACCCATTATTTGTCCCTCGGATAGGACATAAAATGGAGGTCCCGTGTATGAGAGAGCAACAACTCATGCACGTAAAAGATCCCGCTTGATTCATTCATCGCACAGAGCAGGGTGTTTAACCCGGTGAAGTGGTCCCACCTCACATCCAAATGGACCCCATGGAAGACCAGCTTAACGTAGCTGAATATGGGCTATCCAGCCATCTTCTCAGATGGAAAATGAACAAACAAACAAACCATCGCTACAATAAACATTGTCATTACCACAATCACCATCACCATCACTATGAACACCATCATCATCACCATCATTACCATCAAATCATTACAAACATGACAGTCATCACTGTCAGGACCATCACCATCAGCATCGTCATCACCATTGTCATCATAATCATCACTTTTATCGTCACCTTTAACCCCACCACGACCACCTGAATCATCATCACTACCATCATTACTGCAAAATATTTACAATCACCATCCCAATCATCCCCATCATCCATTACCATCACCATCACCATCAACATTACCATCACTATCATCCAAGACCATCATCATCAGATCACCATCCCAATCATCACCATCATCCATATCCATCATCCATCACCATCACCATCACCATCACCATCACCATCACCATCACCATCACCATCAACCATCACCATCCCAATCATCACCATCATCCATCACCATCACCATCACCATCACCATCACCATCAACCATCACCATCACCATCAACCATCACCATCCCAATCATCACCATCATCCATCACCATCACCATCAACCATCAACAACACCATCACCATCACCATCCCCATCAACCATCACCATCATCATCCAAATCATCACCATCATCCATCACCATCATCATGACCATGACCATCACCATCATCATCATCATCACTATAAACACCATCATCATCACCATCAAATCATTACAATCACCACTGTCAGCCAGGGCTGTCAGCACCATCACCATCATCGTCACTGTCACCATCATCATTGTCATCATTATCATCACTTTAATTGTCACCTTCATCACCCCCATTACCTGTACCATTATCACTATATTCATAATTTTCACTGTGACTGTCATCATCATCATCATCATAATCATCACCATCCTAATAATAACCACCTAATCACCACCATCATCACCCCCTAATCATCACGATCCTAATCATCACCATCACCATCACCATCACGATACATTACCATTACCATCACCATACATTACCATCACCATCATCATCATCATCATCACCATCATTCTCATCGTTCCTATTATCTCCATCACAATTGCACAGACCTAAGCTTAAGAGGTTCTCTTCACTATTAGACCCTTCTGACATACCACCAATCATTAAAGTAATACATGTTTTTAGGTACTTAAGCTTACGTGCAAAGTTAGGTGTCACAAGTGCAGTCATGCGAGTGATTGGATGAGTTTATGCTCACCTCCTGGTAGATCTTGATTGCCCTGTCGGTGTAATCCTTGGCATTCTTATAGGCCTCGGAGCGAGACAGAGTGTTGTCCCCACCGCAGTTATTCCACCCATCCAAAATGAACGCCATCTGAATGAAACTCTGGCCAAGCTTGAACTGCAGGTTACAATAATAGGACAAAAACAAACATAGCTCACTTCTTGAGAAAAGCAAACAAACAAACAAAACAAACCAATAAACAAATTATGCATCACTGCTCTAATGATGCCTTGACATATGCAAATTGTGTGAAAATTGTAATTTACACAAGACATAGAGATGCCTAAGTGAGGGTAGCTGAAAAAAATCTGTTTCAGACAATCTCTGTGATATGTTCACACATGTCCTCAGACTATGTCAGACAACTAGAGGAGAAAT